>JAPDSC010085802.1:0-10320 GCA_026290005.1 Latrodectus geometricus | reverse complement strand
GATTGTGACACCCGTGTTTACTTAAAGAAAGTAAACCCCCTGAGGGGGTACCATGAACTGGAGATGAAATTTGATGAAGAATGGTGCTAATGAACAAGTTAAAAATCGTGACACTTAAAATGGAACCTTGGGGTACACCCTCGGTTTGAATAAAAGTATTGGACAAAAAGTGAACAATACGTACTTTAAAAACACGGGAGCGTAAGAAATTTTGAAGGAATATCGGAAGATTACCCCGAAAGCCAAAATCATATAGAGAACGGAGAATACCATATCGCCACGTACGGTCGTATGCCTTCTCGATGTCGAAGAAGATGGAAACCAAATGGTTCCTCCGCAGAAAAGCGTTGCGGATTTGGGTTTCCAAGTAAGTAATGTTATCAAGAGTGGAGCTTCCTTTACGGAATCCACTCTGATTGACATGTATACATTTGTTTTCTTCTAAGACATGCACGAGACGGGCGTTGACCATACGTTCGAGAGTCTTACAAAGGCAACTCGTCAGAGCTATTGGTCGATAATTTGATGGTTCTGAAGGTTCCTTACCAGGTTTAAGGACCGGAATCACTATTGCTTCGCTCCAAATTGATGGAAATATATTTTCAGTCCAGATCCTATTGAACAAATACAATAAGTTCAACAGGGAATCTGGACTTAAATGTCGAAGCATTTGATAGCTGATTCCGTTAGGTCCTGGGCTGGTATTGTTGGCCTGCTGTAATGCTCGCCTCAATTCCAACATCCGAAACTCGCAGTTGTAAGGAAAAGCTTGTCTTTGGTTGAAACGGATTGGTGTTCGCTCAGCTCGACTCTTCGTCCTTAAAAACGAAGGACTATAAGAGTCGGAACTTGAGACACTGGCAAATGTTTCACCAATGACATTAGCAATATCCATAGGAGAAGAGTATATAGCAGCTCTGGTTTTTAAAATAGGAATTGGAAATTCTCTATAAATACCATTGGCTGCTTTTACTTTTCTCCATAACTGCTTACTGGATGTGGAAGATGTTATAGAGGATACACAGCGAGACCAGGATTCCTTCTGACTTTGTCGACGAGCTCTGCGAGCTAATGCTTTTGCTCTCTTAAATGCAATAAGGTTCTCCGTTGTGGGGTACCTTCGGAATAGCCCCCATAACTTCCTTTGTTTTTTATATGTTTGTTGGCATTCAAAGTTCCACCATGGTTAGCAACGCCGTTTTGATTTGGAAGAACTTTTAGGTATTGTAGCATCAGCTGCCCCTATAATAATTTCAGTGACTTTATGTACGGCATTATCAATATTCTCGATCGTAATCATTCTATCATTAACGACTGCCAATTGTGTAAATAACGTCCAATCTGCCCGACTGTACACGTAAGTAAGTTGATAAATTCGTACACTACTACCTCCAGTCTGGGAGATGACGAGTGATAAAAGATCGCTGTTATGCAGATCATTCCCCACTGTTAAATTTAACAATGGCAGAAGTGACGGTGTACAAATGGCGAGATCGAGAGAATGAAATGTTCTTGTGGGTACGTGAAAGAATGTCTTCTCGTTGGTATTAAGCAGACAGAGACAGTTATCAGTTAGAAACCGCTCTATCTGACGACCGCGAGAATTCGTATCACTACTTCCCCACAAAGACCGCTCTATCTGGTGACCACGAGAATTAATATCATCACTTCCCCACAAAGAATTATGTCCATTAAAGTCACCGAGTAACAAATATGGTGAAGGCAGCTGATCAACTAATGTATCAAGTTCTTCTTGGCGGATGACATCATGTGGTGGTAAATACAAACTGCAGACTGTAATCAGACAAGTTGCGTGAATTCTGACAGCTACAGCCTGTAGGGTTGTATTGATTGGATGGACAGTGCTGGGGAAGTCATTATATGTTAATATACAAACACCTCCAGACACTGCACCATCGTCACCACAGTCTTTTCGAAAGCATTGAAACCCACGCATAGTGATGTTATTTGTAGACTTCAGGAAGGTTTCCTGAAGTGCTATGCATGCGGGGTTATAAGCTGATGTAATAGACTTGATGTCTTCAAGATGTGAACGCAAACCATGGCAGTTCCAACAAACAAAGGAAGTTATTATTTAAATTGAAGAGCTCCTCCCCCGGAGCTGGAATGCGAGTCTTTTATCATTTCCTCGAGCTATAAATTATCGTCCGAGGGATGAAGAGAGACAGCATCAGCTTCCAGGGTCATGGCTCTACGGGTGGATAAGGAGGATTTTCGAGGACCCTCCTTTGCAGACTTTAATTTGGAGGCCTTAACGCCTCGAGTTTTAGCCAAAGAAGCTCTTCTAATTAATGTTGATGTTGATTTTAGTCTTTCTGTTGTTAGTTGGGGTAATCTCATTACAGGAAGTGGTAGAGTATCTGTTTGTGTGCTACAACACTTGGTGACTTTCCTTGCAGCGGCTGCATAACTCACTCCAGACTGTGACGTACCAGAGCCGACAATTTTCCTAGCCTCAGGATAAGAACAATTGTTTTTAACTTTTATTGTGGTGATTTCTTTTTCTATAGCCCATTGAGGACAACTTCGAGAATAGGAGGGATGTTCACCTTTACAGTTTACACAAACCTCCTTTGCTGTGCAGGTCGAATTATCGTGGCCAACTACCGCGCAGCGAGCGCAGGTAAGTTTGCCTCTGCAAGCATTTCTCGAGTGTCCAAAACGCTGGCATTGGAAACATCTCAATGGATTTGGAATATATTGTCTGACGGGTAGATTCAAGTAGGCGACTTTAATTTTGTCAGGAAGGTCTGGGGTCGCAAATGTCAGAATGAGATGTTTGGTGTCAGTAAACTGACCATCTCTTCTGACTCTGATGCGTTCAACTCCGCAGACCTTTTGACTTTTCAAGTTATCTAGAATCTCCTCCGTCGACGTATTTAACAAATCCCTTGCAGAAATCACTCCACGTGAAAAGTTCAAATTTCCATGAGGCAGGACATCCACCTCTATATTTGCCATCAGTGTCATGTTGCTGATCTTGGATGCTTGAGTTGAGTTAGCAACCTCAATTAATAAGTCACCAGATCGTAGTTTTCTGATACTCTTTACTTGTCCTGCAAAACCCGATATTCCTTTTTCAATAAGAAAAGGGGACACTTTTTCAAATGAACTCAATTTTCTTTTGACTATAAAATATTTACAGTTAGTGTCATTCAATAAATGCTCCCGTGGGAGAAAAGAGATTTTTCTATTTTCCATAATTTTGTAATTAAAATTTCGGGACCTGACCGCACCACCCACCACCGAGTCCAACAAGGGGATGCAGACCAGCTGCACCAGTGCTAGCCAGATCCTATACGCTCACAGTACATCCCTGTGATGGCCTCCACACTTAACGAGTCATCCAGCAGATGTACCGACCGCTTGATCCATAAAGCCGATTGATGTGCTGAGGACCACAGCACACCTCCCTTTTACCTGAAGCAGAGGCCAAAGTAATGTATTGGTCTCTGGGGGCCTCAATTACCAGGACCCTCCTTTCCAGGGACACGGGTCTCCACGCAGGGCAAACACGTGGGTGATTTAGTCCCCAAGAGTAGCTAATAGCAACAGAGCTGCGACAGCTGCTCAAGGGGAGCCCTCAACCTCATCAGAGGCAACCACACTGAGGGAGAAAAGGAAGAGAAAGCAGAAGGGTAGAGAAGAGAAGAAAATAAAGAGGAGGAAAGATCACTGGGGTACGTCGGGATTGTGACACCCGTGTTTACTTAAAGAAAGTAAACCCCCTGAGGGGCTTCCACGAAGGAAGGTTTGACTCGTCGAAGGTTATATCAGACTAGCCTCTTACGTCGGCTCTGGGTTAAATGTGTGGAAAATTACTTAGTGTAGTTGAAAATTGCGCATTAATTTATATATTCAGTACCAGAAAATAATCTAACAAAAGGAGACGTCGTTTTAATTGAACGTACCCCAAAATCCAAATTATTATGGCCTCTTGGCATAATCGAAGAGGTGTTTGTGGGGCGTGATGGACATGTACGTTCGTGCCTTGTCCCAACAACTAAAGGTCGCTACAAACGACCAATCCAGTTAATTTACCCACTTGAAATAAATTGATCTGTATTTTCTGTATTAAATAGTGTCTTGTGTATTTTGTGTGACATTGATATTTTGTATGCTCATAATTATGTATGTAATTTCAAAAATTGTTGTATTAAATTGTTTGTTGTTGTTAATATCAGTTGGTGTATTCTTAACAGAGTACAAGTGGGGTGTGTTGTGAATTCACCGGCAATGTTTCCTTCACAAATATGTAAATGTGAGAACTCAAGTGGCAACGGTATCAGAGAACTCAAGTGGTATAAGAGAGAATGCAACGAGCGAGCGTGCGTTCCGAAAACTTATTTTCAGATGTTTAGTTTTGTAAATCATGTTAGTAATGAGTCATTTTGTTAATTAATGTTTGTGAATAAATGTGTGTTCGTTAACAATAGGAATTTCGATTTCACAATTTCCGCAATCTCACCTACTTCAGAAACAGAAACAAAAATTTGATTCGATTACTGAACTAGAAGATTCGAAAACACCTTAAATTCCTTCAAACTTTAACCTATTGAAGATACAATTTTATGATGTTGAGATTGTGCTATTCCCAACTGAGATATTTTATGATGTTAACAAAATTATAATATTTTTCCTTTCCAATTGAGAATCTCTTAATGTTTTAGGCGGGAAAGAATTCCAATTGTGGTGAGTCACTAGATACTACAGATTACGATTATAATCAGCCGAGTAAAGACCAAGTAAATGTTTTGTTCTTTTTATAATTGCCCAAATTTTATGAAAATTCCATTGATTAATTTTAAATATAAATTTAAAATATAATTTTCGAATAATTTTAATTTTAGGTTTGTAACATGTGTGGAATATCATTTTCATTAAAGTAAACGCTTAAATCAACATTTATCAGAACACTTAGAGGAAATTTTTTTTTAAATGTTTTATTTGTGCGCAGAATTTTACTTGTAAGAGTGATTTAAACAACCGTAAAATTATGTACAGCAAAGAAAATTATTTTTAATGTGAAGAATGTCATCGCGTTTTACTAGAAAAAACTACTTAAAAAGACAAATGGGGAGTCATTTGATTTCTTATAAGTGTAATAAATGCGATAAGACATTTCCAAATAGACGAAAGTGAAAAACTCACATGAAACAAAATGTATGTTTCTCAACCCGGTAGCTCTATTAAAAGATAATTTAATGAAGTAGCAAATTTTTAAAAAATGTATTAAGAAAGAAAATGGTGCGTTAGATACATTTACAACGGAAACATTGACTCCACATGCAAGTACAAAATAAGATTTAGGTTTATTTTTAAAAGAAGTGCACAACCAATAGTTAAAAATAAAATTCTGCAACTAAAATTTATTTTGACCGTACAAATGTCGACGAAGAAGAAGAAACCATTTCCATTTATTTTAGAAGCAATTATTTTATTGAACTTCTCTACAATGAGGAACATATAAGCTCACATACTGAAGACGTCTTCACAAAATTTCAAAACTGTTTTTGTGAAGACGTCTTTACAGAAAAAGGTTCTGGTAGGACCTTAAATTTTATCGAAAGCTTAGATATTTTCACCGCACAGTATAACCCGTTAAGTGCTAGCAGTTTTATCATCCTACCTCACAACTTGTCAACCAGAAAAACTATTTTGAATATACAGGATAATAACGATGAAAAATGCCTAGTATGGCACTTGCTAGTCATAAAATGAATATGGACAGAAGTAATCATCCAAATAGAATTTCACATTATATTCCCTACGAGTACAATATTAATATGGGAAATGTGAATTTTCCTGTACCTATTGCAAAACTACCTATTATAAATAAAAAAATTGAAAAAGGTCTCTAGAAATGTATTGGGATATGATAATAATGAATGTTATCCGCTTCACTTATAAAAAAACTTCGCACGAAGATCGAGTAAACTTGCTATTGATTTGTAGTGAAAATAAACAACACTACTGCTTAATTACAAGATTGGTGGAGGACATTACAAAGGCAAAACAAGCAACTCATATTTGTTTTTATTGTTTGCACAGATTTAGCAGTGAAATCAGACTCAAACGTCATGAATAATATTGTAATGCACATTCTCCACAGTGAATAACGATGCCGAATGAAAACAATTATATACTTTCCTTTACAAACGTCAACTATCAGTATCCTGTTTCTTATATAAGTTGGTTTTGAATCATTAACCATGCCAATTGATTCTGCAGAGCCAGAAAGAAAAATTTCTTTTACGCATAAAATCGCAATACATGAACCATGTGCATATGCATATGTCATAGTTGGTCCAGATGGAAAAAGTGTAAAACCTGTTCATGTTTATAACAGACCTTAAGCTGTAGATGACTTTTTAAATAATTTAATACGTGAAAAAGACGAAATTGATAGAAAATTAAAAACAATTACGCCATTAGTAATGATACCAGAAGAGGAAATATTTTAGTGAAACTCGAATAACTCTGCTTTGTGTGGCAATGTATTAAATAATGATAGAGTAAGAGATCATGATCATTATTCAAGAAAATATAGATTTGCTGTTCATTAGACTTGCAATTTAAAATAAAGAGTTAGAAAGATGATTCCATCAGTAATGCATAATTTAATAACATATGATGCCCATCTTATAATGCAAGGTTTAGGAAAAGTAAAAGATAATAAATGAATTAGATTCCAACAAATATGAAAAAATATATATCCTTTTCTATTACGAAATTTCAATATAAATTACTAACTTCACAACAATTTATTGACAATTATCAGTTTTTACCTGCGTCACTTGAAAAGTTAATCCTTAATTTAAGTGAAAATGAGTTTCAAATATTAAGAGAAAATGTTCCTTTTAATTCGTAAAGGAATATATCCTTATGAATCTGTATCTTCATTTAGTAAATTTAACGAAGAATGTTTGCCTCCTATTTCTACCTTTTACAGTACCTCAAGCGAAAATAACATTTCCAAAGATGAACATAATCATGCTAAAAATGTGTGGGATGTTTTTTAAATAAAGAATTTAGGAGAATATAATGATTTATGTGTAAAATCACATGTTCTCCTTTTAGCTGATGCCTGTAACGAGTCAAGGCAAAGATCGGATTGGCCCATGAGCGCCAACATGTGCTGCCCTTCTCTTTCCCTACCAATTATGTTTTGGTTTACTTTTTTAATTATTAGAGTAGTTCTCAGAAAGACAGCACACTGGAGGTGTGTCTGTGGCTGTGTCCGCCGATTATAAAGTTATGTTTGTTTTGAAAATTATATTAAGATTATGTATATATTAAAATTTGTTCTCATCAATAAATTGAATTAATTTAAATTAAAATTGTCATCATTTGCCTTGCCTCTACGCTGCGATACAGCAGTGGCATTGGTTGCGATCGAACTTTTTCGGAGAATTCTGAAAAATTGATGCAGGAATATGTCAATGTGGAAACTGAAATTGAGAAGTCTTGCCATCCCGACTACAGAAGAGAAAATGTTAGCAACCTGCTAATAATATTTATCGAATTTGTGGTTTCGATTCCAATCCTTGGAATCAGAAGATATAGTTTCCCGCTATGTTGGAGTGGAAAAAGTGTTTCTAGTTGAAATCCAACCCGTGGAATAGAAAAAGGCAGTTGAATCCAACTCTTGTATAAAAAAAAGAAACATCCCGCTTGCAGTTTTAATTGCATCCATAGCGTCCGGTTATTTTGGTGAAAAGAAAGTTTCAAGTATTGTTGATTCCAATCCATGGAATAAAAATATTCTGCTTTGATTCCAGCCCTTGGAATAAAAAGAAATTGGCATCCTGTTTCAAGTTGATTCCAGGCGAAATCCAGTATCCAGAATAGGAGAAATATTGGAATATTACGCTACTTCTGCTTTAGAAATATACCGTAGAATTAGTGTTCTGTTTCGGAATCTTCGAACTGTGTATCTCCAAATTCCTGTGTTCTGAGAATCAAGAAAGTGGTGATAATCAAAAACGTTTTGTGCGTGAGTGACTATTTTCAGTGAAATCTCAAAGAAATATATATATATATATATATATAGTTAAGTGAAATTGTGCAAAAAGAAAATTTCGTGAGTGATTATTTGATGAATGTAAGATTTCGAAATCGAATATTTCGATTCTAGAAAATCGAAAGCAGTGAAAAATAGTATATATATAAATGTTTTATAAAGAGATCTGACGAAAGATCTGATCTGAGAATTGTGATTTCAAAATACCGAATAAAATGTGTCTTTTTTTAGCGTGAAATTCATTTTGAATCATTTAATAGTTCTTCTTTTTCTTCTTGAGCTTGTAAGTTATGTGGCACCTCTGCATTGTTGCATTTTGTACCATGCTCCAAGCCCAATTTTTTCCTAGTTCCATTGTCTTGGATCACCTACTTTGTTTATGAAGTCTAATAGGCCCTCAATGGAGTATAGGTGTAACTCTTTAGGATATGGATTACCTAGAATAGTGAATCTTGTAAGGGAAAGAGCGTCACACTCATATAGGATATGATGAGCTGATTCTACCCCTGCGTGGCATTTCCTACAAATTGGTTCCTGTTTAAAAAGCCCCATTGTATGAAGGTGTTTCCTGAAATAATAGTGCCCAGTAATGATTGTATCATCTCCTGTTTTTCCCATTTTTGAATGGCCTTCTTTGTAGTCTTCATGTTGATCCCACAAAAGGGTTCCATTCCTATTGGATTGAAAGAGGATCCCTGTTTTGCAAGTTCATCAGCTCTTTCATTACCTTCTATTCCTATATGCCCTGGCACCCAAATAGGAATAATTTTATTCCCATTTGCCAGTTCCTTAAGGAGATTTTTACATTCCATTACAATTTTTTATTTGACTTGGAATGAGAAGAGAGCCATCAATGCAACTTGATTGTCGCTGAAAATAAGAATACGCTTACCTTGGTAGCGCTTCTATAAATTTATCTGTAGACAGTTGGTGATAGCAAGAACTTCCACCTGAAAGACAGTGGCATGTTCCCCAAGCCCTTTATAAAGACTGTATCTTGGTGCCACGCCACAGACCCCCAGTGCTGAGAGGTTGCCCTTTTTTGATCCATCAGTAAACCAGATAAGATCATTGCATTTCATTTCAATCGTCCTGTTTTTCCATTTTTCCCTGGTAGGAAAAACTACCTCGAATGGTCTTTCAAACACGTATGTTCTTTCCATGCTGTCTCAAGGCATTTGGAGAGTTGGGTGGTTGATTTTTTTGGTAATAGTAGTATGACCTCCTGAAGAGGGCTTATCACTCCACTGATTTTGCAATTTCATTCTATATGCAGTTATTCTGGAAGCGCTGCATATGAAGATATCTAGTGGAGTCAGGCCCAGAATTGCCTCTAGTGCTCTGGTAGGTGCTGTGGACATTGCACCTGTGATACACAAGCGGGCCATTCTTTGCAGACTTCCTAGCTTGTCCTTCACAGTTTTCTGTTCCACCTTACACCACCATATCACAGATGCATATGTAACAGTAGGCCTGACAATTGCTGTGTACATCCAAAACATCATTTTTGGCTGTAGACCCCAGTTTTTACCAAGCATGCGTCTGCATGTCATAAAGCATTTTTTTGCCTGATTGATTTTGCAGTCAACATGTTTATTCCAGGTGAGTTTTTGGTCTAGAATTAAGCCCAGAAATTTCACCTCAGAAGCAACGTTGATTTCAACTTCAAAAAGTTTTGGGATAAAGAATCCCTCCCTTTGTATTTTTCTTGTAAATGGTATAAGGTTGGTCTTCTGTGGATTTATATCCAGATTCCTTTCCTTACACCATTTGCCTACATAACTTAGAGCATTTTGCATTAGTTGACAAGTTATGTTAAAGTCTTTACCAAGGATGAGTATGACAATATCATCAGCATACCACTGGGTAAAGTAACCTATAGAATTAAGATGTTGTTGTTGGTTGGGTTTTGTGGCGCAAGGTCCAAAAGAGGACAAGCTGCGCAAAAAATTTAACTTTAAAAATTATTGATAGATTTTAGGCAAAACCCAAACTCAACATTAAAAAATTAAAAGACAAAAATAATTGTATACATTAATTTTAAAATCGAAATAAGTATAAGTATATAAAAGTAAAATAAAATTCATAAAATTTAAATAAAATTAATGAAACCAATTTCCCTTAAAAAGGAGAAAAGGTTCCGGTGGGGTGACTCCCCCACTAAATCATACATGGTTAAAAGGTCGGTTGTAAAATATTTAAAACGGTAAACGTTAAAATTAGGACATGATATTAAAATATGAGATACAGTATATGGTACATCACACGTTTCACAC
>JAPDSC010085800.1:0-17735 GCA_026290005.1 Latrodectus geometricus | reverse complement strand
CATTTTTAGTTTAGTTAATTTACTAGTTTAAAATACAAATTCGTCACTATTTAACAATAATAAAAGAATTATTCTTCAATGATAGATATAATTATGGTTTTATTTCTGTATCTATGTGATAAGTGATTAAAAATTTTCTTAATTTCTTCTATTACGTAATATAAATGAGAGTTTTCTACACAATTCATTTCAAGAAGCATAAATGCATCCATAGCATTGCAAAATTCTAGTTTCTCGTGTGGATGCTTACACGACTTTATAACAATTTTATGTTGTATGCTTAGTACTTATATTTTTCTTGGATATGATTAAAACTTTGAGTTCCATTATAGATAACTCCTATTTTATAGAAATAATTTTTGATTAAAAAGGCTTGTAATTAATATTTTAAAGCCGAACTGGATTTGTTATAATTCTTTAAATGAAAGATGTTTGTTTCTTTGATAATGGTTTAAAATGATACATGATTGTGCTTTTCATGATGTAATATTTGGAAATTGTGTTTTGGATAGTTTAATAACTCAAGGTATTTATTCAGATTTATGTAGTATGAATCAAATACTTTTTGTCAGAAATACTTTTCAACAATTTATGTGTTAATTTTTCATAGATTAATTGAACTATTCATGCGTTGTAAGGAAAAAAACATGAAAAACTTAAAAACACTTTATCTTAAACATGTGTTTCTTTAAAGCATAAAAACATAAATCCATCTCTGGTAACTCTGCAATGGTCAAAATCAAATTTAAGATCTTTTTTTCTGAGAAAATTATGGTATTCTTGATAAAGGCAATGCTGCATGACTTTAAAACGGAGTAATAAATAAACTAAAATATCTAAGCTGTTGTAAATCACTTTTAAAATTCAAAATGTCATAACTATCCAAGTGGACATGTTATAAGTTGTAGGTCATATTCCTACATTAAAAGATAAAAAAAAAATAAATTACTAAATCCCTCATAATAACAGTTGAGTAAGCTAAAATTTATATTCAGTTGCAGTTATTTAATCCAAATTAAGACTGAACTTGATATCGTTCATTTTGGAAAATGTAATTTTAATACTAGACCAGAGTGATGGATAAAATTAAAGTGTCACTACAATAATATTAAATTTTATGGGATTTTACAAAACACAGTTTACAGTTTCACTGCTATAAGATATAATTTTTATTGTTATCAACAGCATTTTCTTTCAAAAAAGAATTTTCTTAAATAGTATGTCCTATTTCTGTATTGCATTGGAATAAACTATCATCCACCCAACACATGTATATGTAGAAAAAAGAAATATGATATCTACCATTCTCTTTTTCCAACAATGACTTTGGTGAATAGTAAATTTTACACTTTGATGAGCGTAGTGATAACTATTAGCTCATGGGAACACTAAATAGTGTACGACACCTCATATTAAACAGTCTAATATGCAAATGATGTTATAAGCGTTTATAAAATCCATTGTATATTATTACCATGAATAACAGTTTGCCTGTTTTGTCCCCAACGGTAACGAAATGCCATGGATAACAAAGTTTCCACTTACAATGAATCTTTTTATCAATATAAATAATTGAGGAAGTTAAAAAAAAAGTCCAACTCGTGCATGCTTACAAATAAGCATATATAAGATATAAATGCAACATGTATTTTCTCTGAATAGCTCACCATGGTCCAGTGAGAATTACGGGAGAGGAAATTTACGGATTCCATTCAAACCATTGTGAATAACTTGAGATGGGTACTACGTTTCTGTTTTCGATAAGCTCATCTTCAAAGAGGTTATGTGGAAATCTTTTGAGGTTATACTTTAAGATATTTGAATATGAATAACTGTCTTTTAAATACCTTACCGAAAATTTCATGAGATGTATAAAAGTCTTACAAAATTTTCTGCTCTAGGATGCCTGCCAGATGAAAGCAAAATAAAATATACGTGGCTCATTGTTCAATAGTGACTAAAATCAAGCTCCTTATGTTCTATTCCGAAGAACGCGATCGTAGCACTAGGCCACTGTAAATCGCTATCTTACGGATTTGAGACACAAAGTAAATAGTTTAAGACCTGATGTCCATTGAAATGGGTTTAAACACCAGAAATGGAATGCCTTCTTGCTTTACTTTTAAGAGATTATGGATAATACTTATCATAGTCCTTGAAATGTGCCACTAGGAGAAAAACTAAACAACAATTTAGAAAAAATCAAATTATGTGCATAAAAGCCACCTGTCGCATGAGCTCTCACAAATAGAGATTGATGAACACCAATCTCTATTTGTTCAACAGAGTTGCTGGGATAGAAACGTTCATGAAATCTTGGTCTCACTTTTAGGCCATAAAGAACCCTTTTTGATATGACCTATAAATTTTCTTTACCAGAAAATAACATTTTTTCCACATAGAAATATTTTATATGTGCGTGTTAACATTCAATTATATGAGATTTTTTTTAAGCAATCTCGGATCAGAAGTTCTTAAATCGCAATTCTAAAATAAAATTGTCTCGATATTAAATCCACAAGTTGCATGAATATTATCTTCAATCTGTCAATCGACACTCATATTTCTATAAAAGCACAAAAATCTTTCTAATAACTTTCAGGATCTATTGTTTTATTTAAAAGAACGTTACATAATATTAACATAATATCGTTAAGCACTGTTAGAGATTATACGAATTTAAAGCAAATATATTTGTAACCGGTTGATATTTGAAAACAATTCTCATAACTGCATTTCCGACTATATTTTAGTGCATAGATCCAATAACAGTTATATTTATAATCAATTAGAAAAAATAATGTCTTTCTGTACTTAATGAATTCTGATGAATTAAAAAATAATAAAATATTTTATCTTCATAATATAAAATTAATTATTATTGGCTTTCGTAATTTTGAACGTTCATATATATTTTTTGTATATCTCTTTCTATCTAACTATATCTCTTTTTATCTAAATACTAACGTACATATGTACGTTTGTATTTATGCATGTATAGAGTTAATTATTTAAAACTATTTGATCTTATCATCTGGAGTACTATTTAAATTAACTGAGAAAGACTTAAAGACACAGCATAAGGTAAAAGTAAAAAGTAAAACCATTTCTGAGTTTAGAAGCAAAAAAACACTACTTAACTATTTAAGAAACATTTAAGAAGAGTATTAAAGTGATTAAGACTAGATACTGTAAGAAAAAGATGGGTAAATTAAAGACGTATCATTAAACCATTTACAGTTTTTTTCTTCCTCTTATTTCTATCATTTTCAAAGTGAAAGTTGCACTTGAATTTATGGGAAAAAAAGATTTAAGAAAAGCACATTAAAAAATTGCTTATTGGCGCGGATGTCGAACAAATTAGAGCATATCTTCAGGGCATTTACTTAATTTCTAACTGTTGTTTCTAATTGTACGCGCAATCATGAGAATCTTTCAACTCATTAAATTCATTAATGAGCGAAGAACATTTGCTGAGATTTGTTCATTAGTGGATGGACGTTAGACCCGCCTTTCTGCTTGAAATAATAGCGAAAAAAATCATTTGGTTTTATGAGAAAAAATCTCTGTCTAACGCAATTACCTGTACTAAGAAACATACGGATAATGCGATTTTATCTCCTTTTTTTGTCCCTTGTTGTGGGAGTTCGAGTGATTCAGTGGAAGGATTTTATTTATTAGAACATCTCAAAGTAATTGAGTTGTTCGCCGAAGTTCAACTATTCTTATCTCTTGGCGTAATTCGATTCCCGCCAAAGAAAGTAAGATAGCGCCAGAAAAACGTTGGCGGTAAATGGAATTATGTTTTGAATGTTTTGCACATGAGACATGAACTCCAGAGCATGGAAAAAATGAAATTTTTAGAATAAGACAAAAAGCTCTCTTTACCAATTTGCTTTCAAATGCCCTGACATTCATTTGAAAAATGCTTTGAATTTTTTACTCCAATAATTATTTACCATAATATTTTGTGAAGTATATTGTAATTTTATAATTTTCAATACCGGTGCAATTCAATATATTGCTAGACATGCTTTCCTCTGTCATTTCTTCAAGCAATGCAATCACTAGAAGTGGTCATTGATCCATGGTCATTTTGAAATACATTCATGTAACTAGGTTGGTATCTAAGTCAGTCTTCTCCTACAAAAAATTCTACATGAATAAAAAGAAGTTATACCTACTCTGTCATATGAAGTGTGTTATTCCTCCCATTGATGTTCTTTGGCTGAATAACTTATCTAATCTTCTACTATCTGCAATGGAATTTAATTTAAAAGCCAAATTTTAGTGATAATCACAGTCCTCTATTCTTATATCAGTATTTTTTATTTGTAGATTGGAAATAAATTGTTATGAGAATTGATTTAATTTTTATGGCATTTTGTAATTAATTTTTATGATGTTGCTTTGTAATGACGTGTTTATGTAAAATTGAATATATTCAGTTCGCAAATGTATACATTTTTTTTATTGATACCTTATGATTTAGACGTCAATCAACCTTGCCCACAGGAAATTCTTTAGCTGATTGATGGCAGAAAAGCCATTCTTGAATATTTTCTTATGATCAATGATTAACAACAATAATTAAAAAGAAGTTTGCAGTCGTTTCGTAATAAATTAACACATAATTTTTATGAAAATATATTTTATTTATTTTTAGCTAAACATATTCTGTTAGAGGAGTTATTATATTAACATTGAATGTAATATGATATCTTAGCTTCAATTCATTTGTAAATAAAATTCAACGTATCAAATTCGTGAGAAAAAACCTGAAATATACATTCAGAATTAAAAATTTCATATGAAAATCAACATCTCATTTGAATACTTTTCAAGATACCATTTTAAGAAGATGAGATAGTTAGAGTAATTAAGGCGATACATAGATAATGCTGAAAATTGAAAGTAAATGAATTAAATATGAATTTAACAATTAATTTGAGTCACATATAAAACTTTCTAAGATTTAGAAATATTAAAAAAAATGAATGAATCTACATAATTACTATTATTCATGACAATAGAAATCATAATTAATTTATTTAAAGTGAATGATTTTAGTTTAAAATTATGAATAAAATTACTATTTTATTCTAAACATATTCATGTTTCAGAATCATTCTAATTACTAAATCATTTCTTATTTAAGAAGGTATTACTAATATAGATTGTATAAATGAAATATTTAAAGTTTGATCTATGACTATTATTTCTCTCCCTCTTTTTCTCAAAGTGTTTCATATAACCAAAATATTAGAATTCAAAGTGGAACCTATAAAAATACAAATGTATTTTTTTCCTTTATCGACTTTTAAATTTTTTTGGTCCGGTGTGTGTTTATCTTTCCTCGAGAAAACTTATCAAAAGTTGCTGGATTTTATTTGCTTTTTATCCGTAAAAAAACATTCCTAAACTTTTCCTTGATGCAAAAAAGTATCACTGAGTAGAAAATTTTATTTAAAAATTTGCTGTGATACTTTTATGTTAGAATTGTTTTATAACAAAATTCAAGGAAAAATATACACCTGATTTTATATGATCATTACATATACATGCTATTAAATGTTATTTTAATTCAGAAAACAAAAAATATGAAATTTGTTTATATATTTAAGGAAAAAATAATGAGATAATATGTGTAAATATTCAACATATCAGAAGAAGATAAATAAATGGGCAATGCTTTGTTAATTCATTTGTACACAAGTGATTTGCGTGAAAAAAGTTATTTTGTTGTGAATACCATTTAACCACACCATGAGGAATAACGGACATTAAACACGGAAAGTTAATTTAAGCAAAGAAATGTGTATTACATTTTAGAAATAATTAGGAAATTCAATATTTCTCGACTCATTGTATCAAGTGTCGAGAATACATAAGGCTGGATTATTTTAGACAGTAGTCAACCCATCGGATAATCACAAACAAGTTCATAAAAGTTTAAACAGAAATTCAAAGTGAAAGCAAAATTTAGTATGAAATATACAACAGAGATGCATTTTTTCTATTAGAATGCTGTAATGAAGCATGGTGTTTATGGAATATTGTATCCGAAAGTTATCTCGATCGTCTTTACTAGTAAAATATGGATATACATATTAATTGTATTCTAAGACAATATTTATAAAACTTTCCTGGATATATGTGTTAAGCCTTTAGATGGTAAGTGTCGTTAGTAACGTTTAAGTGGAATGCGTGCTCACCCTGGAGGATGAAGATCTACGTTATCAGTAATCATTAGGCAAGATGGTAAGAGCTCCATATGGTTATTACGCAAGATGCTAAAGTATTGGTTTTAGATCTTATTACACTGTAAGCATTGGATCCAGTA
The DNA here is from genome assembly GCA_026290005.1 of Latrodectus geometricus. Lineage (NCBI taxonomy): Eukaryota > Metazoa > Arthropoda > Arachnida > Araneae > Theridiidae > Latrodectus > Latrodectus geometricus. Next base: position 11,392 of record JAPDSC010085800.1, on the reverse strand, counting down.
ATCAAGTTAGAGAAATCATTAACTATATCGTTAGTTACATGATTTGTATTTATTTCAATGAATGTTTAAGTCATCTTGATTACAGGAGAGTAGAGAATTCTTCAAACATATCTAGGAAATAATCAAATGATTTATTCATGCATAATGATCTCCATCGATATGGCACCCTTAATTATGGACAACCATAGAATAGTTTATTTCTTTAAAATAATTACAATAATTTATTTAGTCAATGACACGCCAAATTGTTTCACTTCAGCAAGGAAATTAACTAGGAGACGCGAATTGCTGTAAAATATATGATTCTTTAGACATTTCATAGCATTAAGAATGGTGTTAGTGAAGAGGCAACTTTAGTTTAACCTAACTTAACGGTATGTTTAATTATATTTATTAAAGGGCATATACTTAAAAGCGTTATAAAAAAGCATTATTATAACTCATTTAAGTTTTAGTTTAGAAAATTTAGAAATGTTTAGTCAAATTTAGAAAATTTATTTAAATGGCATTAATGTTATAGATATTATATGTTTTACTAAGTATAGATGTTTTTATCAAAATGAATTTTTCTTATGGAATCAAGTTTACAATGATTTATTCTTAATATTGTGCTGATTTTGTAAAAGGTTAAGAACTTTACTTTTTTCCTTTTTGTCTTCTGTTATATTTTTATGTAAGTTTAAGTGAGCATTTTCCTATAGTTAACTTTTTTAATAATTTTTAAAATCATTAAATTATTTGCATGTGTAAAATTTTTTTTAAAGTGAAACTGCCTGAGTAATTAAAATGAAGCCTTAATAATAAAATGCTAAGAAAACATTATTGCCATGAAAATACAAAATCAACGTAGATTAAATAAATAAAAAATAAAGTATTTTAAGAAATAATTAATTTTACATAATATTAAATTAATATATTCAAGCAAAATAATTTATTCTCTCCCACAAATATATAATATGCATACCTACAAACGAATCAAACACTTTGCTTATTTTTAAAAAAGAATTTTTTCATAAATTTTGTGTACCTTATACACAATTTATTAATTATTTGGAAAATGGTTAAAAAATATCTAAACGAATAAAGAGATAATTTAAGAACTTTTAATTAAATAATCTTAAATGAAAAAAAAACCCCAAGAATACAAAATTTAACTAAATACACCATTATGCTATATAATTATATTCAAGAAGTCAAAATTAAAATATTTTATTTTAAAGCAATTTGCAAGCAAAATCAGAGACCAAGAATTAATGAATTACTTTGGGAGATCACAATAAAAAAATTGAAAAAAATAGTAAAATGAAAAAATTTAGTTGCAAATATTCCCACTAAAAGGCTTTTAACTTATTTCTAACAATCATACTATTCGTATAGTTATGGAAATGTACTGAAACTTATATATGCTTCTTACTGTAAACTTATTTTGCAATAAATAAGGAAAAATGTTTTACAAAACATGAACATAATTGCTTATTTAATTATAATTAGAAGCTGCCAATTAGTACCTTCTTCCAAAATGGTGCAAACCACCATACTTGAAGAAAGCATACCGCAATTTATTTATGGTTATTTTCTTGAAATAACTAATATTCAATAGATTTCCAACTTTATTAAGCTATGAAAAAAGATCAGAACACAAAGAATTTAGAAGCATTTTCTTTAATTAAATATGCTCTAGATTACTTTTGTAAAATGATGCACTTTCTTAAAATAAACTTCTATAAATTTTTATACTTTTAAATTTAAAATCTTTTAAGTTGGTTAATTATTTGATCCAAGAATTCTGCTTTTCCCACTTTCATGTTTGTAATATATAAAAATAACTGGTCATGATTAAAATTTTCGTCGTTTGAAATTTAACACTAAATTATCATTTTCTTCTCTTAATCGAATTTATTTCCACATTCTTCTTTACTTTCAAATAAGTGTTTCACTAAAATTGTGCAGAAACAGCAATTAATCTTTAACTGTATCAAAATTAAATTCTTCTTAATCTATTAATTATTTTAAAGGAACGCGTTATTAGTTACAGAATTTATATTTCTTCTTTTCTATCGAAAACGTATTCCGCGAAACAATTAATTTACAAAAGTGTTATCAAGATATGATTGTTATTTAGAAATTATATGTGAACTGAGAGGGAAATAGCACAAAAATTTTAGTAAATGTTATTTCTGTCAATTTCGGAAGTTATTTTTTTATTTATGATTAATTCCAAAGAGAACTTTAAATTTTTATCGTGCTATGCCTAACAAGCTTATATTTTCTGCATGTTTTTTTCACAAATATTATTTTATAAATGAAATAGTAAATAAATAATTTTAATTATTGTTTTAGAAGCTGCAGAAATATATCCTAAAAATTTAAAATTCCCTCTAAAAAATATGAGTTTTTGAAAAGCATTTTTATCACTTTTTGATATTTCTTTTCAATGAAAATATTGAAAAATAGTTTTTATCGTTTTCATCGTCGTGTTTTTTTAAAAAAAACTTCAGCCACTTAAAATATTTCTCTATTTGATAATATCTAAAATTTTATAGAAAGTCAACAATGAGTACAAAATGATATACATAGAAATATAAATGCAATTTACTGTATTATGCAAACCGCAGCAATGTATCTATAATAGAAAATATCAGCAACAAGTGCAAATCGAATAATCTAGCCAAATGTAGTTGTTGCTCACAATCAAAGCTGAGAACCACCATGATCACAACTAAAAAATTGATATTATAACCATCAGTTCAACAGTTCTTGAGTTCGATTCATATTGCGAGTATAGACATTTGCTATGTGAATAGGTTCTATGGAAGTTAAATCTCATTTGTGAAAAATATCCGAAGAGCATCAAATAAGCCAAACTAAATTGAGAATCATCAAACTCATTTCACACTTCCTGGATTTTTATCCAATATATTTATTTCTCTAACAAAGATATTTAATATTTCAATTTATTCTTCATTTAATATATTATAAAGGTAGAACTGGAATTAACATAATTTGTCTGGCCATATATTAGTATTCTTTATAACTTATAGTAAAAAGTTTCAAAGACCTATATAATTTAGAATTTTGAAATATGCTTGGGTACACAAATTTTTAAACTTTAAATAATAAGACATGGTACAAGCAACAATTAAGTTTTTATTTATTTTTAAAGATTGCAATTTCTAAAGGAAAGCCGAGTGAAAGAATTGAAGATTAAAAATAACGCTCTAATTAAAAACATTTTTAATTTGTCCAGAATTGTATAAAACTAGTTTAAAATTTTTATTAGACTTTTCTGAGAGTCCAAGTTTTCTTTCTTTTCTAAAAGTTAGAAGATTTAGCCAGGGTTTTAGCAACAAGTATTGATTAAACTTAATTTTAATTAAATTTTTAATCAAACCTAAATGCTTTCTTTTCCTCAGAACATTTCATCTTTAGATTCACTTTCTGTCTCATCAATGAAAGAAAAGAGAATTTTATTCAGATGATGGTTTCGAAAATTGATTTTTTTTCTATCAGTAATTTGCATAACTACTTGATTTTATCATTAAAATTTTGAAAAATAAAGTCTAAGTTTGAAAAATAAATATAAAGAGAAGTTCTCAATTTGTTTCAAACTTTATTTTTGAATAGAATAAAATTTAAAAATTATGATTTGCTTACAAGATAAATTATTAAACTTTTTATAAAAAATTTTCTTTTACGTGGGATTTTAATATGATACGTTTCTTTGTACAAAATGTTAAGTAAATATATTTTATTTCTTTGATTTAAACAATAATTTTAAATTAAATATACATGCATTTATTGAGTAAATTTATAAACCTTACTTATTTACAGAGGAATTAGTTCAATACACTTTATTTTTTCCTTTATGTTTATATAACATTATTAAGTAAATAATAATAAATAATTATTAATAAGTAATTATAATAATAATAATAATAATAAATAATAATGATAATTATTATTTATAATAATAGATAATAATAATTAATAAGTAAATAATGCCAGTCTAGAATAAGATAGAAATTTTAAAAATGTATGCGTCAATCATCCTGAGATTCGAACCTACAACTACCAACTGAAAGTTCTCAATATTAACAGTTATGCTACTTAGAGAGTCCTGAACTCAGAATGATGTGATTTATGATGAATCTATCTTATTATTTCCTTTATAGGAGTATGATCGAATTTTTATTTCGAAGTCAACATATCTTTGTTTTATAAATTGTGTTGTAAAAACTAAATTTCGTATTCTATATTCTATTTATTAAAATTATATATATTTTATTCGTATTCGAAAATATTAGATAGAAAAATTCGAATAATAGAAAAATTCATTCGAAAATATTAGATTCGCAATTTCTAATATTTTCTATTGTTGTAATTTAATTCATAAATTTAAAATTTGTAAATCTTGTATACAAAAAATAAGAAAATCGATATATTGCTTAACTTTCTAAAAAAATATTTTGCAGTGGAAAGGCTAAGGGCCGACTTATTTAAAAAGCATTTTTACTCTTTTTTATGAGGCAAAATTCTCAGCATAATTGCCTTCTGGGAAAGCTTATCATACATAATAGCTATAATTCACGACTAGCAAGAGAGAAAACCTGGAAAATTCCAAGCACTCACTCTGACCGTTCATGCTGAAGGCAGACGTGCAATTCTAAAATTTCAATAATATTTTAAATAAACTCGAGATTGGCAATATAACTAATAACTTTTACACTTTAGCATGATGTACCACTGGTAAGAATTTCACATTTCATTTAAATCACTTCAAATGTTGAATTTTTAACTACATTAAAAATTTTTGTATAAACATCGTATTGCATTAAAACTTAAAATATTTGTTTTGAATTTGACTTACATTTTAGAGTTCTGAATTATTTCTTCCCATTATTTGGAGCGAATTTCAGCACGTAACGTTTGTATCCTGTATGAAATTTAACTATCAACAAAAAGTTATCTTTTATTATTTAAAAAACATAATAATTTAATAATTTAAACGTTTTTTATTTTATGTTTAAAGAAATTTCACTTATCCATAAAAATAATTTTGTTTACATTTTTTATAAATCCTGACTAAATGTTAATGGAATTAGTAAAATAATTTGTGAGAAAAGAATAAAATTCATTTAAAAATTGAGATAAATATGCAAATTCAGAAATACAAGTTTTCCCTTATAAAGGTAAATTTTAATCACTACCAATTAAATTTAATATTCAAAACATGATCTTTAAAAGGATTAAAATAATCGGTATATTATATGGTAATGAATTCATAACCTGGTTTAAATTTTACTGATGGTATTAAATGGTAAAAAAGAGAACGCGAAATATAATATTTAAATACGCCCTCTTCTTTCACTAAGTAAGTTATTAATACTTCTTAAGCTAATTTAATCTTAACAAATTTCTTAAGCTTATATAATTAGTATTTATTGTTGGTATTTTTTATCTTGTTTTCTCGCATAGTTAGTTTAGAGTGATGAAAAGCATATTTAAAGAATATATTGTTCTTTTCTTTCCAAATGTCATCATAATTATAAATGGTTAGGTAAATTGACTCACTGTATAATGATTGGATGGAAAAATAGTTAATTTCGATTTTTAATTGTAAGAAACAGAAATATTTCTGTATGAGATTTCGAAAATTAAATGATTTTCCAATTTTTTTTCGAAAATTATTCTGATTAAGCAAATATACCCGTAAATTAAATGTTTGAACATATAAAAAAAAATTCGTCACAAAACTTCAATTTAAATGTGATCGTTGTTTTTAAATTACATACTCTAAAAATATAAACTATTATAATTACGTGTAACATTAGAAAAGTGCCGAAAAGAAAGAATATATGACAGACACAGGAAAAATATACTATGAGCACGGAAAGGTTTGATATTTTAGTTAGAAAGTAGTTTATACATAGTTGAAGATGAATAATTTTCTAATAAAATAAACTTTAGTTTGTTAGAAATTTATTCTTTTTTAACTATTTTCTATAAATTACTTTTTAATTAAAATATAAAACCTCTCCATGCTTATAATATATTTTTCTTGTCTATCATATATTCTTTTTTTATAATAATATAAATTTATCATTTATATATATAAATAAACTAAATTTTAGTTTATTTTCTTATAAAATTATTCATTTTTAAAATTTTCTTTTATCAAATTACCTTTTACAAGTTAACCTAATGAAAGATTTTTGAGGAGGTTTTGTGTCATTTATAATGGAATCACTGATTACTAAGAAATTAATTATGAACTACTGTGTTACTAAGAAATTAATTATATAGTATTTACATTTATGAATTTTAATGCAAATTAGTTATATATTTGAATTTTAAAATCATTGAATTCATATGCTTTTATTATTATTTGAGTAATATTTAAAATGATATTGCAAACTATGTACAAATGTAGAAAATTATGATCAGTAATTTATAAAAAAAGCAAAATATTTAATTGTGTTAGAAGTTTGTAGAGTTTTATCATTAAGAATACACAAAATGATTTTCCTGATAATTTCCTCTTTACATGAAAGAGGAATTTAATCTTCCCAAAAATATCTGCTAAGAGCTTCAATTCAAAAGCACTTGCTGAAGCAAAATACTTCTCATTATTCTACCTTAAAAGAATTTTGCCATCAGTTATTAAAGCAGCATTTTCATTTTATCATTTTTACTAGAGTTATTTAGAGGTATACAGGAGTTTGTGAATATTTATTATTTGCAAGAACATAGTAAAGGATGTAATACCAAGAGATATTAATGAAACTGCAAAAAAAAGGTGTCTTGATATGATCTTTTATTTTGGGTTGTAACGCAAACCAAAACAAAATTCCTAGCCAACTCTATAGAAAGTTTTCTAGTTTAAAATTTTAATCCATTTGATCAAGATTTCTTTACTTCTCTCTCATATAACTAGAAACTGTTTGATCATGCTCTTTATATTTCTGACTTTTCATCCTAAGATTGTGTTTCACACTTACAATTAATGTTGAATCATTGTTGTTTTAATACCGTTATTTGTATTAAAACAACAATGATTCGCAGCTGGCGAGGCAAAGTTTTATGGGAATGGAAATCGTAAATTACGACAAGTGGTTTTATAATATAGAAAATTTATGCTGATATATCAATAAAAGTTTAAGGGCTGTTGCTAAAATAAAACTACTGAAACTATGGCGTTTTGTTTTAATAAGACAAATTTGTCTAATAAACTTTATTTAATACTTGATAATATTACAAAAGTATTTATATTTATTTATTATGATTGGCTATAAAAGTTTAAATTAGTTTATGAATAAAGCATTTAATAATTTCACATCAAAAATTGCACTCACTTAAAATAAACATGGAAATGGTTATTTATTAAAATAACTACGTTTCTTAAAGATTTGAAGCTTTAGTAAACTGTCATCACCAATTTATTACTTAGCTATCTTTCTAATTGGTGGGTTTCATTGCATATAATCATATAGAAGAAGATAAATTAGAATACATTTAAACAATTCAGTTAAAATTTCCTTTTATTAAATATTTATCAGAACAAACATTACATGGTAAGTGCTTCGAGTGTTCGATAAATTAAAAAGAGTATTCGAATATTTCCATCGCTTTTAATCACACTAAATAGAAACTTAAAATCAAAAAGAAGCATTCCACCTTATTAAAAAAACTTTTAAGTATATTTGAAGAATGATTATGAATGTTCACTCCAATAAACTCCAATGCGTTTTATTAAAATTGAAGACATTTTTTAAGATTAATTACATTTTCCCCTCCACTAAGAAGAAATATATCTGATACAAAATAAGATGAATTAAATCATGAAGTAGAAGATTCAGAAATGTCTTGAATTGAATCTTCTCTGAAGTAGAGAATGAATTCCGTGGAGAACTGAATACAGGTTTTCAAAGCAATCTAAATTATTACTTTCCGTGTTAGCTCTGATTTTCTTCAATATGTGTAAAATTATGAAGGAACGGAGAAAACAATCTAGTCTTTGATCTTCTGAAGTAGTCTGAATGAGTTGAAGTAGTTGAGAGTTATGACGACGGGAACATTTATCTTTGAATTAAATGTAAATTCGAGTATATAGGAACTGTTTATTCATTTGAAACGGGGAAGCGCTTCTTTCAGATTTTGAAATATAAATAACTAGGTAATATTATGATATGCGTAGATCTTTAGCAAAGTAAGTAAACTATTTACATTTAAATAAGAATTCTTTAATTTGAGAATCAAATTTCCTGTGTTTTCTAATGATTTTCTAAACTATACGTCTTTTAATTTGTATGTACAAAGAGTTTATAGAATTTATTTAAGAATTAGTTTATCTAAATTACAGAGAACCGAGTTTATTAATCGTGCTTCAAGTTTATAGAAAAAGGTACAAGGGTTTTTAATTTGATTGGCTAAATTATTAATACCATGAATCCTGGACGAAAGATATACAACCAGATTATTATTGTGTTTGTTTTTAGATTTATAAAATAAGTAATAGCGATCAACCAGAAAGAATATCAGAAAAGGGTTGATTAAGGTTAAGAGAGAAAAATTATTCGCGAACTGAGCTTTGAAAATGATAGATTTGATAACAGATTTAAATATGAATACATAAAAGAGAATCTATGCACATAATAATTTAAATAAAATAAATTTTTTAAATAATTTTAAATCACATATTTCATGACTCCGATTATATTTTAATTAAACATAAATGCGATTATCATTTGGAATGAGACCATATTTTTTGAGTAATAATTAGAACATTCCTTTATACTTAAAAATGTTGATGTGTTCTACCGCTCTTAAAACGTGATAGATTTAATTGCATCAACTAGCTCAATCTTATCAGTTTTCGCTGTTTGTGTCTTTTGGCAGGAAATTGTACCTAGCTTTAGGAGAAAACTTTTGATTTGGTAAAAAAATTGAATTTTTTAATGTTTTTATTGAATTTTTTTTACTAAAGAATATTACACAGTTGGAATGTAGTAAGAAGGATAATTCGATACTGCAACTTTTTAAACTAGTCCAATGGTTACGCATGGATGGCAGATTTAGAAGATGAAAAACCGTGACTTCTTGAAGCGAGTAGAGCTGCGGAATGGTCTGCTTTGTGGAGTAAGTAACTTTACAGAGATTTTAAACCAGTACTGATTAAAAGATTACCAACAAACAATATAATCACATTTTTTTTTTTCAATTTGAAAATAGTCTGACTTAAATTTGCCAGAGATTAACCTCCCTATAATATCATTTAATTATATTCCATGCAGACAGTCTCCCTTCACACCTAGAAAAATACTCGGTGCATACTAAGAATAAGGATTTTATTCATACCGAATGTCTAAAGTACTGAATGAATTATATAAGAGATAAGAATATAAATAATTTATAAATATATTTACCTTAGAAACAATGTTAATTTAAATATAATCTAAGTGACTTATATAAGTAAACATTAAAATATAAGTATTCTTTTCTAAATTTAAATTTAATAAAATCAGATATTTTTATTCTTCGTATTTTAATATTATAAAAAAGTATTTGAAATACCTTTTGAATTTGCATATGTTATGAGCAATAGTATTTTTCTTTATTAGAAATATGTCTACACATTCTGTAATTTTTTCCAAGTTGAAATTTTTCAGTAAAAAATTTTTTTTGTCATGAATTTAAATTCAAAAATTGACAGTTGTAAAAGATTTTACAATAACATAAACTGACAGAAATTAATGAAATACACATGATATATAAAAATTATCAAAAAATTAAAATTATTAATATTTGTATTGAAGGTATAAATAGTAAATTTTTACTTCAATTTTTAAAATTCATTGATAATATTATTATATTTCTTGATTTAGAGCTTCATTGCAATCGATTTTCATTTTTATTGCACAAGATAGCAAATTAGATCGGGATCTACAGTTTAAGGTGGATTTGAAGCCATAACAAGTATCTAAACCCAAGCTAGAAATCGAAATGACAGACTGTTTAACCGAATTCCATAGTTGACTGGCAGATTGACTTTTTTGATATATGAATTCATTGCAAGATTAATAATATATTTTAAATTTCTTTAAATTTTTAATCGAATAATTAAAATATTCATTTTCAAATAATTATTTTCCTAGACTAAATTTTTAGATTATAAAATTTTCTATTCAAAATAATTATCTTTTAAATGCTTGAACATTATATATCACACAGCTTAAAAAAAATCACAACAATAAAACTTATTCTCTTATAATTATTATTTTTTAAATTAAGTTCTTATTGTATTGAATTAGTTCCCTATAGGAAATTTTATTTATAAGTAAAATGTTATCTCTAATAATTACTTAATACCTTACTTTTGTGGGAATTTAATAATACATTAATTACATATCACGGATTTATTCATCAAAATAATATTAATATCAGAGGATACATCAAGAAGCATACATTAGTTAATATGATTCTAATTAACATCACTAATTTAGTGATAGTTTCAACTAATATTGTTTTTAAAATATTTTTTTAAGTAATATGTGTTCATAAAACATAGTTGAACCTATCACTATATAATTTGATGCAATATGTTACATTATAATGTTCACTTTTAAAGCTTTGTGGTACTTTGTTATGTCACCTCAAGTATGTTGTATTACAAGTATAAATTCCAGATTGATTAATTATTCATAGTAATGGATTTACAGTCCGTTGGAGATTTGTTAATTGATGTAACATTTCACTTGCCTTGAATTATTTGGTGTGGCATATTTATAATACGAACCGAAATCGTAATGCTCTCAAATTAGAAATGTTTGATCTGAAATCAATTGCTGGTGCATTCAATTTGTTTATTGAATTCCAGTTTGCTAAAATCAGTTAAAAATCTAATTTAGGAAATACTTCTTCTCTTACAATCAAAAACTAATGATTAAAACACACACAGTTAATACATTTGTAATATTTTTTCTCTTGTTTTCGATGAAAAATTATATAATTCAAGGTATCTTCAAATATTATCAATAGTTTTGTGGTAAAATTATATGCCAGTAAGCTTTCCTTAATCAAACTAATTTTTGAACAACAAACTTAAAATCCTTACGCAATAAATTAACTTCTAAAAACATATTCAATGAATAAGATTCACTTTTAACTATTTTGATTTATAATTTTATTCGTTATTTAAAAAAATTGGATTTGCAATTTAAGAAAAAATAAATTTTTATTTAATAAAATCTAAAAAACTTGAAATCCTCTGATTACAAATCACGAATTGCACAATTGAAGTATAACTCATACATTATAACGTAATTAATAAATAATTTTATTATTTATTGTAAAATAAAATTATTAACAAATAATATAATAAATAATTATAAATAGT
>JAPDSC010085783.1:0-12925 GCA_026290005.1 Latrodectus geometricus | reverse complement strand
TTTTAAGTTCCTCACGCTTCAGTTGTTTCTTTAGATATTTTCAAACGATTTTATTCGCCATTTTTCTTACGTCACGTTCCAACTCGGCTGTGACTGGAATGGATTGAGATTCCTAATCAGAAGCACGAAAAATAAAGCATCCTCTCTCGAACTCTCGAAATATTTTAATTTTCCTAAAAGTAATTTAAAATTTTCCATCGAGAGTTACTATTTTTTACTCCAACGATACGAAATTTTGAAGATGCATTTCTCGAGGAGTTTTTAACTTCCTTCAATACAATCACGACCTCTGGCGTAGGAAAAAAAAACTATTCAAAACCATATTGTGTTTTCTTGCATGCAATCTAGAGAGTTTCATATTCATTTGCTCTCAAAATTGTACATTGTTTCAGTTGAGAGTTAGAGTTAAAGTAGTTAAATTTTTAATTCACATTGCATATAAAAATGCTCAGAACATTGCTTTGGAGAACTGATATCTTATATATAAATTTTTTCGCAGCAGATATATGCTTTCATACTTTTAATTAAATATAATGATTAAACATCTTAAATCATTATAATACATATATTCCAAACAGATTTAGACTTTGGCTACTGAACAAACAGAAAAATATAGTTTTTATTCTTTGAATCGGTCTATGAGAGGTATTTAAGAGCTTTTTTGGTTTCCTACTTATATTTGAATGACCACTTTTCAGATAAATTATTTTCAGAAAACAAGAAGAATCATGTTTTATGAATAATTATCTTGCAATAGATTATTACTACCTTGTATCCTTATTTTATACCTAATTTTTTATTTAAAGTAAAAATGCATTATAAAACAAAGATAAACAACTAAAAATAAAAATGGTTATAAAGGAGATATGGTATTGAATGAGTATTTTTGTATTATGAATTACTTAAAAAAAAAAAAAAAAAAAAAAAAAAAAAAGGGTGCTTAGAACAAAAAAAATTCTTTTGGCATCTTCGAATGTTCAGACTATGTATTCTATATTTGAAATCTTTTTGAAGTTTTAATTCTTATTGCTTTTTTATTATTATTTTTCCTGATAAGAATAAGAGAAACTTTACATGTAGCATAAGATTGAGACTTACCAAGGCATTTATTTTCATTTCAGATTGTATCTTTCGTCAGAAAAACAGGTTTTTTGCAAAAAGAATACTTAATTTCATTTAAGCAGTAAAGTTGTACAACAATTTAATTTACAAGATTTTAGTGTCAAGGTTACAATTTCTCCTTAATGATTTTCGCCGTTCAAACTCATTTATATTTTGTTATCTTTTTGATTAAAATTTAAAATTGTTTTCGAAAAATGAGCGGATAAATTAAATTTTTTCATGCGGTATTTCGATTTATGTTTTAAAATTGCCTCTTGGGGTATTTTACAATGAATAGTTTGAAATGAGAAGCATTTTGCTTTGTTTATTATATATTAATAGCAATGGATACAAACCAAAAAAAAGCAACAATCATTGAATGATAAAATATGATCTTACTTAAGTAAATCGTAACTTTTTTTGTTTTAATGGAATTACTCTTGTTTTTTGAAAACTATGAAGTCTTTATTTTGAAATTACTATACGAGTAAAGACTTCCAAACTTTCTTTTATGATATGACAAAAATGTGCTAAATAAATTTTTCTTTTCTTTTCATAATTCCTTTTTATTTATATTCTAGTATTGGAATACAATCCTTACCTGCATTTACTTTTTGCTATCTGCAGTTTTAGCTACAGCTGCGACCTCTAGCGGTGAAAAGTGTAACCTCAAAGATTAAGTCGCTTTCATATTCAAATTACGCTCCATGTATATCATAGAAAAATAAACGTAAAGTTTAAAATGATGCTGCCCTAATCACATAAATATTTTATAAACTGTAAATGCGTTTGAGTTGAAATGTCATTTATATACTGAATGCTTTTTAACTAACGCTCACTCAATTTGCGGATAGATTTTTGTAATCGCCTTTTTTAAAATAAGTCGTTTTTATTTATTGCAAAATAGTCTTTAACTTTAAAAAAAATATATTTTTTTGGCAGAGTTTATTGATTGAGCTCAGATTTTCCCGTTCTTTTGTGTCTAACATTTTAAAAATCTTATATTTTTGAAAAATATACTATATTTGTAATGATAAAGCTTAGAATATAATTGAATTTATGAGTCTAAGTAAAGAATTCCTATTTATAACGAATTCAGTTTATAAAGGGATGCTCAAAGCTTGGAGTAATAAAAAAGCTGAAGAATCCGTACATTAAAAATTTTTTATTTCTTAACTGCTTTCCGCCAATCTTTTGGGTTGTGTTTCTACGTTAAAAATAAATGCTAACACGAGTTTTTGGGAGGGATCTTTTTATAAACTTCCTTCGAGTTTTCATCTGTGTGTGGAATCGCATAAACTATGCACATTCTAGTGAAACTTTGTTTCATATGAGTGGCAACGCCGTAAAAACGTTACTGGTACGCGTTCTGTTATCTTTTGAGTGTTGTTTTCTTCCTATTGTTTATTGCATTTTTGTCCAAGAGCGCACATAAATTACAAGTAACGATCGCTGTTGTGGATAGAGCAAACCCAGGGTTTGTTTCTAAAAATGAGTTTAAAGAAAGGGAGTCCATTTTTCTGAAACAATGTCTTGTACCTATTGTTAAATAATATATATAGAACTTGTTACTATATAATTTCATATTTGATTTCAAAAATAAACATCAAAAATATTTGTGGGGCCGCTTTGTAAACTGTCGTTTCCTATCTAAAAATAATTGAGTTTCCTTTTTTTAAATTTCCACTAAATAGCAAATCTTTGATGTCGCATAGTTTAATGAAAATTCTTTAAATAATATTGAGCATAATAATAACATACATTCGAGTCATAAAATATAACTAGCATAATAAATGAATTTAACACATTCTCTTTTCAGTTCTATGAAAGTCATGTATTTTATAACAGGCTGTTATGACATTAAATTTGTCTCAAATTGATGACACATTATTTAGCATGCAACTATTTATTATCCTCTAGGAATTCACAGAAAGCAAAATAAAATTGCTCTGGAAGTGTTTGTTTTATTTGTAACATTTCCCACAGCCGCCATCATTCTCCCTTTCTCTTCCAAAAACAAATGTCTTACGTCATCCCGTTGCTTATGCAGCGCCATCTCTCCGTCATCGGAATCGTTATAAGACTGATTTTAATTGATTTTCTTTATTAATATATACATTATTTATCAAAATAAGCTTCATAAATTGCGCACTGTTTTGGATGATGTTCTAATATAAAATCTGTTTGAAAATAAAGTATTTTTCATATTTAAATGAGACAATAGCTTGATATTACGTGACCTAATAAAAAGATATCACCATTCAAAAAATACTAAATAAAATTCTAGTGCGATGTTATACACAACACTACATTCAAAGACTGTTTCTTGAATTAAATATGATTATCAGAATGCTATTCAATTATTCCAAAAAATATTGATGCATTAAATGTATCCATCTACAGTCAATTTATTGAACTTTATTAAAAGAAATTATACAAGATTTCCTAAATGTAGCTGTTCGTGTTGTTTGTAATTTTCTTCAACAAATTCATCGAAAGTTAGGGCTATTATTTTTACATTAATTATAAAAGGAATCTATTTACTATAAGAGAAACATGAAACATAGATTTGTTTTAAAAATTCGAAATGGCCATACTGTTTTTTGAATGGGAAAATCTTTTCAAAATGGCACTTAAATTTCAGTTTGAAGATTTACTGAAAATTAATCTTCGCAAACTCTTCTCTTTAAACAGTTTCACCACGAAAGTAGAGTTTAATAAATGAACGCATAACACATTAGATTTCAAATGCCGAAAATCAAAATGGCAGTGTAGAACGCACAAATGTTTGGCCAATCTGGCAGCCAAATTTTTAGCTTCCATGTCTATGGTTTAATAGTACGTGGGTTCAAATCATATCTAGGTATTGGATATTTGTAGTGGTTTGGAATCCACTTTAAATGAAGTGTTTAAACTATACTTCCCGGTCTAATTAGAATTTGTTTGCAAAAGTGACCGTTGAGTGATAAACCAAAACAGATTTATACATGCTTTGTGAGTATATATATTTATGAATGGCTCTAGTACAGCTTTCAAGATAACTGAAGCGTATTACTAAAATATTCTTCAAATGTTAAAAAAACCTCGTCTTTAAGAGAACATTTTTATTTTGAATTTTTTTATCAGTGAAGAAATTTTCTATTTCTATAAGCCAATGAAGTGTTTGAACTTTATTGTATTGCATAAGCAAATAAATATCTTGTAATTTTGAATCGGCATCTCACTACTAAGTCAATATTTGAGTTGGCATCTTTCTAAATTTGCATACTGTACCAGCAGGAACAGATTAATCATAATAAAAACTTGTTTGCTTGGAGACTGATGTTCGGCTTGGGATCAGATATCAAACTGGTTACATTTTAAGACCAAAGGAAAACATTTTATGCGACAAGCTTCCTCGCGCAGTTCTAATAAGACTGCAATTTCTTCTATACATGTAAAAAATATCTAAATTTTTAATAAAAAAAATGTACTAGGAAACATGCAAGTGCTATATCTTTCTTTAGTATTAAATAGTTAATAAGTCCAGAAGAGAATGGCAACTTTAAATCTCCATTTATATTATTTACGAACAGATATGAGAACATATGTATCTTTCTGTCTTGCGTCATCAAGTTTTCAGCGGAATGAAAGTTGGACCTGGAAACAATTCGGGAAGGCGAGAAGTCGTAAAGGAACTAGAATCTCTGCTTTTCCAAAGACATAAAACGAAACTTTCATTTTACCCTTGCCTCCTCCTCGGGGAAAAAACGTGCTTGCGGATTCAAATGCAGTTTTCTAAATTGAGTTGGTACGTGCCACGACAGGTCCTCTGCGATCGGGCCTTGCATTCTCTTCGCCAAAAGTTGTGCGGCTCTAATTTGTTTTAGAAGAGAGTTGGCTCTAATTATGTGCGTGGATTTTTTTTTTTTTTTTTTTCCTCGGCACATTGGAAGAATATTTCAATGTTGGTCTTAAGTGCGATTCCCAGCCGGGGTTTAAAAGTAACAAATGAATGTTTTACTACTCGTGCTTCAGCTGGTTTTCTTGCTTCTCTCGTTTAGCTTTTCGGGTGGAAATTGTTTCGTCGTTTAGTTTTCTTCGATGGGGGTTGTGCTTATGTGTGGAAGACATTTATTGGTATTACCTGCAGAACGATGAATATCTACGTCTGTTTTTCTTTTAGAACTAGCTTCACAAAGATTTAAAGGTTAAACACTCGAGGTTCCTTTTGAGATCCATGAATGTGGGAAAATATCACGAACATATAGTTATATTTTGTGATCTTGTCTTAATGCAAATTTTTCTAATTTTACTCTCCTACTACTACAAAAATACTTGCATTAGAAATTTCATTAATTTTATCCATGTCTTTACACAGTAAGATTAAACCCAATATTTTTTGATAAATAACATAATATGGGTCTTTAGTATGATAGAACAAGGTGTAAGAGTAATTTATAAAAAACACTGCATTTGAGTTATTATTTAAAATTGATTTCTTGTTATTTATATAAATCTTCACATTACCGTATACAAAAACCAAGCCCTTTAGAATAAGACCTTTCACATTAAATTATGTTGTAAGAAATGCTACGTAACAAAGCAAAAAAAAAAAAAAAAAAAAAAAAAAAAAAAAATCAAAGAAACTTGTTTATTAATTTACAAGGTAAACAAAAATTTCTTTTCTTGTTCTTAAAATTCTGCCCTTTTTAATGACTCAAAAGAACATGGCCTGCAGAAAGTGTATTCTGTTGTTAGTCATACAATTAATCACCATCGGCATCAGAATCTTCTGCCAACATGTCTCCAGTTGTGCAACTCCCTTGAGGTAAAACTCTGGAATTTAGACGCAAAGAAGTCCATGAATGCTTGGCTCAAGTCTGATTCATTGGTGACGGATTTTTCACGAAGATCATTGTCCAGGGAATTTAAAAGGTGGTAATATGATGGTGCAAGGTCAGATGAGTAAGGAGGATGGCCCAAAGTTTCCCAACCAAGTCACTGTATAGTATTCTTGTTCTTCCTCGCTTTGTCGACCAAGAACAGTTTCTCCCTTGCAATTAACAAGTGCTGGTTCTAATGCTCTTTCTGTTGCGATACCTGTTGCACACGTCCCAATTGCTGCGAGCACAGGTCTACAGTGACCGTTTGGATCGTTAGTAGCAGCTCGTAGAGAACCATTTGGTGACTAATCCACTAGATACAAAACATAATCTTGTGTGAATGCAAAGATGATCTTGAGCTGTGCGGGATAGTATCCCAAGGTTATATTATTCATAATATTATCCTCAAATGATTGACATATTCGGCGAAGTTTTTGAAGAGAATATGCAGAATTAAGAGAAGTTTGTTTAGCATCATTATATAGAGAGTAAAAAACACGCATGGTGTTCTACCTTTAATTTTAAAAGTAATAATTTGTTCTTATTTTAAAGTATCTTATTCTGGTGAAAAGTTATTTTTGCATTCCAATTATTAACTCTTTATTATTAATATTATTAACTCTTTATTATTAACCTTACCAAAAAGTACCTTTATAAACCTTACGAAAGTTGAAAAAAAAAATATTTTTCCTAAATTTTTTGGAGATAGAAATGTTATTATTCATTATGTCGTTACATTTTTATTATAATTCGATATGAAAAACTTGATAACAATTTTAAGATTAATTTTGAGACTGCTGGAGCTTAAAACCACTAAAACCGAAAGTACCTTTTTTTTTTTTTTTTTTTTTTAAATTTATATAAAACCGAAAGTGGTTTACGAACATTATTTATATTCTCGCATATTTTGGTATTAAATGTTTCTTATCGAATTGAAGAATTTTCTTAATTTGTGACAGTGTGAAAAAGAGACTGGATTAGAAAAGATTTAATATCATGCTATGGTCTGTAAAGTTTTTCATACAGTTAGAAGCATTGCAAAAGATCCAAAAGTAGAGGTAACACGCGAAAAAAAGGTATTACAATGTTAGTAATAACATTGTAATACTTTTTTTAATGTAAGTAATATTTCCATGTTACTAATAACACTAAGATATGTATTTTTAGCAATGATAGAGACTAAATCCGCATGAAAACAGCAAATGAAGGGCATTAAAATTTATAAATGTTTGAACGTAAAATTGAAAACATTGCCGTAGGTGCAATAAATCAGCTATTGTAAACGATGATACAAGAATGTTTAATTCCATGAATAAAACATGTACTTTTAGGATAATAAAATTTCATTCGAGTTTTATTTTTTCTTCAAAATCTGCATTTTAAAATTTTGATTGTTAAATTAAATAAAATTTCATGCTTATAGAAACCTATTTCTTTTGTTATTGTTAAGGGAAATAATTTTTAATTTTGTAGATTTTCTTATATTAAAATTAAACATTACATGAAAAAGTTAAGATTTAGTTTTGTTTTTTCGTTAAGAAAAATCTTTAGAAAAATTAAACTGTATAAAAATAAGTGTAGTACTTTTGTCAAAGTATGTATTGTGGTAAATTTAATGCACAGGAACATGAAACGGAATCCATTGTTCTTATTTAGTAAATGTGTTCTTCAAATGAGATCTAATTTAACATTATCAACATAGGAATGTTATTACGTGCCCTTTCTAACTTAAACGTGCACAGTTTTAAAACTGGTGTATCTTTGCAGTACAAATTGGCTTTTTCGTTTGCAGATTTTAATTGGAATGAAGCCTCCTTATCTCTGACAGCGTATATATTCTGAACCTGAATTGTTGCGTGTCCGCACGCGCGTTATAAAAAAAAAAAAATGGTTTGGCGCTCGCCATCTGCCGTTGCTCTTACTAGATACGGTTTCTTTTCTTTTTTTTCGGCCTTCCACTGGGGGCAGGTGTTGATGTGCCAGGTGCTAGGTATCGTTTGAGCCAATGAGTGTACGAGTATCAAGTAAGACTCGCACGCCTGGCACGTGGGGGCCAACTTTGAGCACGCGTGCACCTGAGCTGACCCGTTCCGAAACCGAAAATAAGTTTTCGCATGTCGCTTCTTGAAGACGATTCTGTAAGTCTTCCGTTTTCCTGACGGTTTTCGAAGTATCGAATTCTTTTTCTTCTGATAAGATGTTCATTAGTTGGTGTTGGTCAAATCGAAAACAGGTATGAAAAAGCTTTTTTTAATTAAATTTTAAATTTTTTTCCTTACAGATGTATATTTTTTTGTTAAATCGTATAATTCAAAAAATAAATAAATAAAAAAAAATATTTTTTTCGCAAAAGATATTTTCTGAAATTATTCTCCCTGATATATTAAGATTTTCCAATTAATTAGCTAATAATTTTTTTATTTTTAATTTCTGATTATTAAAGCAATTATATATTTTTAATAGTTGCTTAAATTGTTAAGAAAATAAATAGGAATGAAATAAATTAGAGAAAAATTAGAGTAAATTGGAGAATATTAATAAGTAAACTAAAAAATAATTTTTTTAAATCAAAAACATCAAGCTAGAACAACTAAAGAATTAGCTTTTTTAATAAAACAATTCTGCTAAGTAGTATCAAAATTTGGGAAATATTACTTACCAATCTATGAAAAAAAAAAAAAAGATGTCATATCTTTTTTTTCAGATATTTTTCCACTTTTAACGAGGAATTATTTTATTAGGTAGAATAATAATATCCCATCAATTAAATGATAATCAGGAAAGATTATGTTCTTTCTCCAAATAATTTATTACATTTTCAAATTTGTTATTAGGACCGCATTCAGACATTGTCAATATATTTAACGAAAAATTCAGAGTATAAAAATCGGCTGAAGGTTTAAAATTTTCATGACCATGATAACAATAACCTATAAATTTATTTAACAAATTTCTTTAATTTTGGAAAAATATGATGACTTGTTACGAACATTTGGCTATTTTAGATTGGCTAGATTGAAAAGTTCTCATTGAAAATATCCTGACACTTTGGGCTAAATTCGCTGCTTTTAAAGAAATGGTTTTTTGTCAGTTTACTAGATATATGAAGCTGAAATTAATATGGAATACTAAATATTTTCAAATTACTTTTTTATATCCGAAATTTAATCTAAATATTTTAATTTTTTAAATTTATAAAATGTTTGCAAATTTTAATTAGTTTTAAAAATTTCCTCTCAATATTTTTTTCAGTTTTGAAAAAAAAAATGGTTTTTTAAAATGTCTATACCACTATTACATTCATTTTAATGATGCGAGTTTCAATTCGAAGAATATAATGAGCGCCGCCTTCTTTTTTCAACCTATTACCACATAATTTAAAAATCATTTTTTGATTTTTCTGCTTTTTAGTAAGTTTATTCAACTTGCATGGTACATATAATTTTTACTAATGATCATGTTCACTGTGCCTATTTCTTGTAAAAATTAAAAAAAATTGCTTGAGCTTATACGTAATAAGATCAATTAATTTTTTTAAGCTTAATGTTACTTTATTTCAGTTTTAAGTAATTATTTTACAATGTATTCTATTTTTTTTATAATTTCTATAAAATTATTTTACAAAATCATTTAATTTTTTAGAATTTCTTCAAAATAAAAAAAATAAAAAATACGCATTATGATTCATTTTTCTTAAACAACTTTCTCTTTCTAAAAATAAAAGATGGTAAGAATATTTTGATATTTATTTTTCTTCAAATATTCCCAACAGAACGAAAACATCAATTCCAGAAATTCATATAAATTACGATTTCTGGAAAATTTTTTTTTTTTTATTATAGCTATTTTTTTTTCTTTTTTTACTTTTGAAAGATTTTATCGTCAAAAGTTTTGTCGTTTTTGACTTTATTCCATGTTCTTGTTCTTTTATGGAATACAGATCTTTTTTATTAGCCTTTTTTAAAATTCAAATAATTTCTGTTAGTTTTGTGTCAACAAAATTGCATGACATTAATGAACAACAGATGTCGCTGCAGATGCAAATAAAACCGCCCACTTGGTCTAACAGCAGAGTCAGAAATAAAACAATGGTTGGGTTTTCCCTATTTTTAAGGTCGAAGAACTTGAGACGTAAGTTTTGTTTATTACATAAGCAAAACTAATCTAAATATGACTAAAAGAAATAACCACATTAATTCATCATATTCATCGTTAAAAAGAGTCAAGGATTGCATTACGATATTTTCATTTGGCTGAATCTCGAAAATATGGCAACCATTTAATACGAATTTCTTATTCTAATAAATTTCTTCCAAATTTTGAACGATTTGAAATTGAGTATTTTAACTTTAATTAATCCGCATAGTACTTAATTTAATACGTACTTTAACAAATGTGATCGTATGAATATAGTGCAAGTCTCAAATTTTATCAGAGAAATTATTTTTTATTAATTTTCATTCATGAAAAATCTAACGAATTAATGAACAAAATTGGAAAACAAACCTTAAGTTTTAATGATTAAGAAAAAATACAGTTTTTGAAGTTGCATAAAAATTTATTTTCGGACACTAAACTGTAAAATTGACATGTTTTACAAATGTGCACGAAAAATTCTTGGAAATGTATTTAGGTTAAGAAAATAAGAATTCCACTAGGAAACTAGGATGTGGGAATACTGGCTGCATATGTTTTAAATCTTAACTGTTCCTTTTTTCTTTGTTTAAAATTGTTTGTTTGTTTCTTAATCAGAAATTAACATTAACATGCTGGAACAAAAGTCGTTTTCTCAACAAGCAAAATAAACGCGCGAAATCTCTCACGCAGTCTACCATCTACTTCCGCTTTTTCTCGCGTGGAATTTTGCATATCTCCTTTCATCTTTGGCTATCGTTTTTCGCTGATGATCTGTTGCAAGGTCACATGCAGGCCATCATAAATGAAAGCGAATAAAAAAAAATGAAAGGATGTGTTTTGGCCTTGAGAGCTAATTATAATGTGATCTGTAAAGACAGATGAATGCTTATTTACAAGAAAGGAATTTGAGACTGTTTTTTTTCCCTTCTCTACAAAGAATAATGATCTGGTTCATTTTGTCTGTTGCCAAACGATGACATAAAAAATAAGCGAAAAAAAGTTTATGCCAGTGAGATAATTTCGTTTGGTTTTCTGCTTTTGTTTATGTGAGGCCAAAAAGTTCCTTAATTTATCTTTGTTTTTGTAGTGGAAACGGTAGGTGTCATTAATTATAACTATTTCAATATTTCTTGATCTTGTTAATATTTTCCGATAAAAATCCAAAAACGTTCGAAAAATTATTTCATGCTGTCAAACCTCGCTGTATTATCATATTGTTAAGCTGTCCAATCTATGATTAAACAGTTATTTGAAATATAAAAATGAAAATATTTTTTTAAAAAAATTTTATCAAGTGTCTGACATTGCTGAAAATTAAATTTTAGTGTATGAATATATTTCTATTGAAAAACTATTTGATAAAGTATTTATTTATTTATATGTATTTTAAATTATAATATAGTTAAAGATGTTTACTTTCATTCAATATTTGGAATTTTTCTTACCAATAAGACAAAAGCAGGATTAGACATGTGGACAATGCAGAGACTCGTGTTCATTTAGCTAAATTAGTAATCTTGAAGAAAAGTTGATAATAGGAGCAAAGTTGTTGAAAAGTAATCCATAGCTCAAGATTACCCAGTTTTTTTAAATAGAAAAATAGTAAGAGTATTTTCGAAAGTTTATTGGAAGATTGATTGGCAACATTTGTTGTAAAACTTGTTTGGTCTCAATAAATCAGTATTCTGTTGTATCAGAGCATACTTTCCTGCACTTAGCTTAAAGTTGAGCTGTACTCATTAGGTGGAAGCAACCATCTAATTATTGGTTTCTTCTTAGTTGTATCACAGTATCGTAATGGTATCTTTGTAACTGTAACCACAGATTAGTATCTTCGTAATTTAGAAGCAGCAGAAGATACCTAATACTTGATCTACCACCCACAGATATGTTATTTCACTTAGAGGATATTGCGACCACGACTTACTTAACGTGCCCCTGCCGCTTTTAATGAACATAATGGATCTTTTGTAAAGAGTCAAGATTCGAATTCATTACATTCTGATAGTGAGAACGACGTAATCAACCAGGCCTTAATCAACTAGACACTAATCTATAGTGCAGAAGAATATATATTACTTCTCACATTCTTTTCATGTGTATAAGCCATGGTGCTGGGAAGGTTCTTCAGAATATTCTCTGTGAACCTGCATTGTAAAGCGCGAACATAATCTATAGTTTGACAAACCAATCCGGAAAATAAATAAGGTGTTACATAATGCTTTAAAACAGTTCAGACCTGCTTAGCTATTATTTATGTATTCAAAGTTCTATGAATATATAAATATTTACATTACATTAATTAAAAGTTAAGCTATTGCTAACAGTAATTTATTATGCCCAATTATCTCGTTATAACAAGATTTTATTCTATAAGCTTAAAGTGTAACTTCCTGTTTTTCATTTGGATATACATCAAACTTTGGATATTCAAAATCTCACATAACATAGTGGATACCCAAACAATTGAAAGTTTTTGGTTTTACCATCCACAGAATATTACCTTCTGTGAAGGTTTATTCCTATAGAAGTGGACTAGCCGAATTGATGGCAATCTCTCTGGATGGAGAACTTATTCCCACTTCGAAAAACAAGCCTTAAGTATTTGGAATCCATCGTACCGAGCTGCAGACAAATGCTACGCATAGGTCTTCTGTTCAATAGAACGCACGTTTTGATTCTCACTTCCTCGTTCCCATGGGCTCAAGACCTAAATGTACCTTCTTGATCGATGGCCCTGGCTTGCGAAGCATATGTTCCAATGAGGAGGCCAGACTAATGCGAAATCCTATAATTTAGAGTCCTTGAATGCTTGATACTGT
>JAPDSC010085779.1:28914-73447 GCA_026290005.1 Latrodectus geometricus | reverse complement strand
AATATCATTGTGTATGCTTAGAAATTTGCTTCATCAACTTTTTTCTAGCACACAATAACTATACATTGATTATTTACCAATGTATTGCTATTGTGTCTTAGGAAAGAGTACTAAATGTTTTTCTTCATAGACTACTGTTAATTCATTCAGGAAACCATGATCGAATATTTTTGAATTAATCAAGGAAAATGTTTAGAAGATATTATACTAATACTTTTAATGGTCATTGTAACTTGACATTTATATAGTTGTTAAGATGGTGAAATATTTCTGGTACTTCCATATTAATTTCAATAAAAGCTTCGAACAGCTTTGGAAGAACTTATTTATAAATTGTAAATTGACTTTTATTCAAGTGTTCACT
This sequence comes from Latrodectus geometricus, assembly GCA_026290005.1. NCBI lineage: Eukaryota > Metazoa > Arthropoda > Arachnida > Araneae > Theridiidae > Latrodectus > Latrodectus geometricus. The sequence goes on along the minus strand of JAPDSC010085779.1, from coordinate 73,083 downwards.
ATAATGATATGCCAAACGCATTTAGGATTCACTCAAATAGTATATTTCCTCCAAAAATCCTAATTAATAATTTCCTTCAATAACTAGACCCTAATAATTTTTACCAGTTGTAAGTTGAAATTTTACAAGCGTCACTAATTGTTATTTTCAAATGTGCATCTTGACAATTACCGATTGAAAAATATTATTTTCAAAGAATTTTATAGATTATAAAACCAACGCTTGAAGTACAATAAAAGTAAACAAATTATGAATCGTTTGTTTTTAATTTTAAATACTAATTAACAACATACATGTAAAATTGTAGTAAATGCTTCATCAATTATCTTTAATATACTAATATCTTAAATAAAAGTGCTTTTATAAAGTTAAAAATGATATGAGGATTTATCTCAATTAGTTTAAAAATGAAGATATTCAATGCAATTTTTCTAAAATATTTACTAGTCAACAAGACAAAAAACGAAAAATTAATGCAGTAATAAACTTAGCTGTAATGAATTTTGAAACATAGTTTAAATATATTTTATTGAAGAGAATTACTTTTTAAATGATAGAAAAATAACTAATTCTTAAATATAACCATTTATTTTATGATACTTTGAATTAGATCATTTTATTTGAACTGTAATTCTTTTTCTCCCAAGAGATTAAAGAATTTTTTACCTTTAAAAATTGATATACACTTTTTTTCTTTCATTTTTCTATAATTACTAATGAAATATATTTATTAAATTATATATAATAGTTATAACAATGTTCATGTTTTATAACAAGCAAATTAAAATTATTATTTTAAACGTATTATATTAAAAAATCATTTGTTAAATTAATTTTATTAAACATATTCATTAAAAAGTATGCGAAAATTAAATATAATTTCTAACATAAAATAGTATTTGTTCGAAAAGCTAAAAACATTTACTGAAAATTGATATTTCAAAATCTTACAATTTAAAAATACCAAATTAAAATTGATATAATGGGTTATTATATTAATGGAAAAAAAATTTAATACAATTGTTATATGAATGACAGAATGTTATTAACATTGATAATGTTCATTTAGTATATGGTTCAAACATTTCAATATTTTTGTTTTTTTACTTAAAAAGGATTTTTTATATTGAAAATATACATGGGTAACTAATATAATTTTAATAATTTGTTTTTTCTCTAAATTGGTATTATTAATCTCTTACAATTGAAACTATTGGTTTGTAATGCAATATACCATTATTCTTGTACAGAATTTTGAAATAAAAATTACATTTTTAAGGATTTGAATAAATCATAGTGAATTTCTGCAATACGTTTTCTAAGTCTTACACAATTAGTGTTTTGCTTGAATTCTTTATATATTCAGTTAAACGAAGAGGATGAGGTGTATATGAATTTAACATTATTAGTCATGTGCTATAAGTAAATATCAGGTAAATATCAGATTCATCATATTTTTAAAGTAAATTCTTTATAAATTCAAGCAAAATAAGAAAACTCAGAAATTGATTGATTGTGGAACGAATAAAAACTGCTCAAATGATGTATTTAATATTTAATTGAAATTTTTTGAAAGAAAAATGTAATATCTTAAATAATCTATGAGATTTTTAACTATATAAAAAATTCAATTCAAATTGTTTAATTTTATCTGTCTTACATAGATTTATCTGTTTTTTAAATAAAATATTTAAAATATGTTAAAATGAAATATGTTAAATTGGACTTTTAATTCATTTTGAAGTGCCTTAATGAATAAAACACTTGTTTTTATGAGACATGTTCTTTTAAATCTAAAATAAATTTTTAAATTGTTTTTATATTTTAAATTTATTAATTTTCAAAATAAATCTTAAAACCATTCATGGTTAAGAAATTTTAATCTTTTAATTAGTAATTTGAAATATCCTCCTTAATATTCATCTCAAACGAAGTTTATTTTATCTTTCAGTTAATTAGTAAGTTAAATATATTTTTGTTACAAATCTGAAAAAAAAGATATTTTTTCTTAATTAAATCAAACAACTTTTATATTATTTTTAACTGCATCACAGTGTTATTAATTTTTTAAAAAATATTGAAAAACGCTATTGATAAAATTTTGAAATATATTTAAATTAGAATGTTATTTTATTTAAATTATAATTAAATTCATATTAAGTATTTAAAGAACATGAAATTACATGTTTGAAACACAAATATTTAAATAAAAAATCATATTCAATAACTTAACATAAAATAAAAAAATTATATGATGTCTCTTGGAATCAGGTGCGAATTTTTGGTTTAATAAAATTAAACGTATTTTTGTTGAAATATTTAAATTTCTAAAAAATTAAATATAAATATATTTGTTTAAGAAGTTGGCATTTTTTTCTTTTTAAATTGATAATTTGTTTTCGATAATATTTTTAATTTAATTCTATGCCCTGCTCCTTTACAACATTTGTTACTTCAAATATATTGTAAAAGTAAATTTTGATAAAAAAATAAAAGGCATTACAATATATATAAAGAGAAAAGGTTATGTCTCTTTAATTTTGTAAATTAAATATAATTTTAAATAAAAGTGATTTATGTTAAAAATTTATCAATAATATTTATTTTAAAGTTAAAACTAGATTCAATACATTATTGCTATTCATTTATTAATAAAAATGTATTAAAATCAAGATTAATTTTCACAAAATGTTTAAATATTTAATATTTTTTAATATTTTAAATTTTTACATGTTAAATGAATAAACTTAATCACTTAATGTAATTAATAAATATATAATTCAAAAAATAATTTTAAAAATAATGGAAACTACGATATTTTTGCAAACTGCATATTTTAAGCGAAATTTAAAGAATGCTTTTAATTAAATAATTAATTATATGTTCATAAAGGAATTAGTTATGCCATAAATAATATATTTCTTTATTATTATATTATAGAAATTTTATGGAAAAATATTTATCAATTATACTAATTTAAAATTTTCTAGATTTAACAGAAAATTTAAAATAATGCACAAAATCATTAATATGTCTTCCAGTCGTTGGATATTTTAAATATTGAAACCTTAAATCAGTAAACATTTCATCAGAAAACTTTTCCTTTAAGTTAAGTTCTTAAGAAATTATACTTCTGTGAATGTCTTCTGCAGTTTCTGATGTTTTTATAAATAAAAGCAACAGAACTCGATAATGTCCACAATATCGGATAAGAACTTTCCTGCATCTGTTGTAAGAAATCTCAGATAAAGTTTAGAAGAAAAATTAAATTCAGAAAATAAGTTGGACTGTTATATATTATGTAATAACTTCTTTTAGATTCATATAAATATATATAATGAGTAATTTTAATCTACAGTTAAACATGTTATTAAATATCTAGAAATCTGCGGGATAAGTTTGATTATAACTTTATAACAAATTTCTATAAAAATTATCATAACAGATATAACAAATTTAGGCAACAATTTAAATAATTTTAACAAATTTTATAGAAAGAAATTTTTTAAAAGCATGTATCTTGAAAGGAATTCCATATATATTTGCTTTATGCTTATGCATAATTAATGATTATCGTAAATAACTCTCAATCGCAATTTATGGAAAATCAATAAACGTGCTTTTAATACTTATTAAAACTTAATTACTGCATTTCTAAGCACAATGTTGAATGTTACTTATATTATGCGGTATTACAAATCAGGATGTAAATAAAATTAATGTAAATTAGATAACAATATTTCATTGGAAATCTGTTTGTGGGAAAACATCGTGTTGCAACCGTATTCACCTATAATACAATCAAAGTTTGAATTTATAATGACATTTGGTACACAACATTTCATGTGTGAATGTATTCTTAAAAATAGTCAAACAAAATCTATTACTATTTTGCAAAGAAAATCAGACAGAACATTATATCTATTTCTGTTTATCAAATTTAACTCTAATGATTTAAATGAATCTCTGTACGGAATAAACGCAAAATTAAACTAAATAAATAACATTTAATTCTAATCATGCATTTCATTGATTTCATGAAAATGAAACTTACATTTTTTCAAGGGAAATATTAGAAATTACAATTTATGAAAATTATATTTTAATCTCATGATCATCTGTTCATAATTAACTCGTACATCAAATTCTGTGCGTTAACCTCTTGAAAGTTATAGTTGGTTTTTCTAAAACTTTAAATTATAACTCTTTCATTTAATAGATTATTTTAAAACTAGGAATTAGGGAGTATATGATTGAACGTTCACAGTTGTACCAATTAATGCGAGTTATTGTGGGAATCTCTCATGAGTTGTACGATAAATTTAATTATACAATTATTATGTTTTGAAAAGTGTTTTTCAATCGAATATGAGTAATATTTCATTATATCTTGCTTTTAAATTTTATGTCTTCCTCTATTTTATTTTGAATAATTTTAGATAATATCAAACTAATTTTTTCAGCAATATACATCTTATATCATGGACATCATATCTCGTCTATTGAGGGTATTTTTATTTTTCATAGTTTATGTTTAATATATGAATTGCTTTGATATGTAAATTTGCGATTTATAAAGTTTACAGCTCCTTTCTTAATTTTTTATACGCATGTTTAAATACATTTTAAATAATATTATTTAAGCAACAATTTTTAAATCAAGTAAATTTTTCTCCATATATATTATCATTTAGTGTATTTATAACTAAATCTTTTTCTTGAATATATAATTATATATAAACGATTTGTTGCACTGCCTAATCTGTCTAGTGGTCAGCATTCCTGAACTGCGGATAGGAAGGTTTGGGTTCGAATCCCAGCCAGGGCATGGATGTACTTTCTCTTTCTCTCTCCTGTCTTTGTCCTTTCCTTGTATAAATGGGTTGTGAATGGTTTCCTATAAACGGGTTCCTATGGCATGTGTTTACTGAGGAAGTCGGACTCCACACCCAATTGCAGCTCAATTGAAAAAGTGGAGCAGCGCATCCATACTGCCAGTCTTAGCTGGCACTCGATCAAAAAAAAAAAAAAAAAAAAAAAGGATTTCTTGCACATTTGATTTTTTGTAAAATGATTTTGTTCCTACCAATAAGTTGTGTCAATAAAATAACATTCTCATGATGATTAAAAATGTAATCTCATAATCTGACCATTTCTTAAAATTACAAAGAACTTATGTTAATACTCCAACCCAAGAGACTTAAGGTATTGTTTTTTTTTTTCTCTGAAGCACCCACATTTTTCTCGACTGAAGAGTAATGCATTTTTATTTCTTTCTCCAACAAAAAAAATATGCAGTGGTAATTCTAATGGTTTCTCTATAAAATATTACCTTCCTAACGTAGATAAATATAGAAGCTAGTATTTTATGGAAATTATCCTCTCTCAGTGTACGACTGTATAAAACAGTTTTTGATAGCATTAAAGTAAACAAATAATTTAAAGAATATCAAAAGGAGTGTTTATTTTTATTTTTCTTATAATTTTCTGATATCTTTCAGAATTTCTGGTAATCATTAGTAAAAATAATTATGTGTATTTTTTTTAGTTTTAATGAATCTCCAAAAAAAATACTTTGAGAATATACATTACTTTGAAATAATAAGAATATAATACTGTCTAATAGACACCTTCCTTTTCGTTATATATTTTAAGGACTGGTATATCTATTTGCATTAGTATAAATTAATTTATCCTATTTTTTGTTACTTATAACACTTGGCGAACCTAACCCCGCCCGTCAGGAACTGTGCGAATGAAATTAGAAAGAGCGTCTTCCGTTTAATTATCCTAACTTTTCGAATGTGTGAAAATATAAAAAAAGTGAATGTTTAAAATGATTTAATAACAGGTTTCTCTAAATCATTTAGGAAAATTTTGTTACTTTTTCGATGATTAAATTCTTAGATAAAATTGAGTATGCAAAAATTAATGCTAAAATATAGATTTTCTCTTGAAAACTATAATTATTAAATTACAAATTACTCAGAAATAAAGAAGATTTATTGTATTTTTCTTCCCTTATTCATATCAATTGAATGTGCATAAGGGCAAGTAATTTAATATTTAAAATCTAAAATATTTTCTCTAAGTAATTTTACATTTTGTTTGCCTTTTACACGAAAATTTTGTATCAATAAATGAAAATAAGCAACATGGTGTGTCCAAAATGTGATTTTAAGAAATCTTTTAATATTCTATAACTAACCAGTTAAATTATTATTTTGATTGTTTATTAAAGAATTAGAATTTTAACTGAACATTAAATCAAATAAATTTTATCATTCAGAAGAATAAGCTAGAAATTTACAATAATTATTTTTTGCCATTTGCATTATAAATTCACCAGTTATCAAAAATAATTTGATATGCCATTTTAGTGTTGAGTATCTTATTTGTTTTTCCCAAACATTTTCAATAATTGCTTTTGCTGTAATATGTTTTTAAATTTTACACTAAAATGAATTTTCTATAAAAATAAAAATATTATAAAATAAATTTTGAACATGGAAATGACATTTTAAGTTATTTAGTAATTAATTAAGCATGTTACTTGCATAATTGAAAATATATTTCTTTTCAAGTAAAATGAAAATTATAAAAATTTCGTTTCGTTAATGTGCAAAACATTTATTGATGTTAAATAAAACTGAAGGCTGAAAGGTAAATAATTTTATTTTTATTGTAAAGTTTTTTTTATTTTTTAGAAATAAAATTTATAATTTATTTATATTTTCTTGGTAGTCATAAATAAATATAGTAGACGAATCTAATTGGTTCTACAACAAAAATTATTGAATTATAAGTACCTACGACAGTAATATATAATGTAAATTTATGTATTTCTGATTTTATTTAATTATTGTAAAATTAATTTAATAAAGTTCAATAGAAATAATTGTTTAAAAATTCTATCATTTTTTTAATAGCATTAAAAATTAATATCTTCGAAAAATGTATAGATGTCTTACATCTTGGAAAAACTTGTTTGAATACATTTTTATTTAAGAGCAAAATAATACAAACATTGCTAAGAGACAAATATTTTTAAACATTCATACATATTTGTGAATAAAAGGTCATGATTTAAATAATTGATAATGGAAAATGAAATGAAAAATTTTTGCTGGTAAGTGTTAACTTCATAACCTTCAAAACGATAAAGTGTCAAACTAGTTATTTTTAGCTCTTGCTTGATTGGTTTGCACTCAATATGTCAGTCGACATTTTTCATCAACCAAAAAAGAAATGAAATGGAAAAATTGTATTACTATTTTGGTAGCTATGACATTATAAAGAAATAATTTATCTGTTTATTTTAAATTTATAAAATTATTCTTTAAGTTCATATATTATTTCATGATTTATTTATTTGCTTATTTAATGAACTAATTATTGTTATTAATAATTAGTTAAATAAAGTTAAATACTGTATTTGTCATTTTTATATTAATATTCCCCATGAAATATTTAATAGTTTTGTTCATTATGTCAGGTATTAATAAATTGTGACTATTCCTATAAACTAAGATCATATGAATTAAAGAAATTCTTATTGATGTGCTATTATTATATTGTTGTGAATTGTTATGGACTACTAATCAATAATAAGAAATAATTGAGTGTTATCGCTTTTTTCAGAAAAAAAAATTAAAACTTAATTTTTCCAAAAGAAAAAATTTATCTTGTGCAAAAATTTATTGAAACCGTATTTATAGTAAAGACACGACGATATAATAAATCATAATATAATCTTACCATTATTTATATGAGACAACTTTCAATTTTATGCATATTTATTCAGAAGAAATATTGCATAATAGGAAGCGTCTGAAAAGTTGCTTAGAAGTTTTCGAACTTCCAAATCATCTCAATAAGAAAATATGAGCGCTACTAAAAATGCACGTAGTATTATAAAAAAAAAATCAAAAATATTCAACGGTCAGGATTTCTATTGCGAAATTCTTATTTAAAAATAAAATATATGAAAAATGAATATGGCTCTAATATTGAGTACTGCTAAAACATCAAAAAAAATCAATTTAAATTGTTTCTAAAATAATCTAGGCTAAACTAGCTTTAGCTATTTTATAATGCTAATAAATTAATTAAAGGTTCAGAAACATGAATAAAAAATATGTATAATTAATTTATAATGCAGAAAAAAAGTATCTATAAAATTATAAACTTCATAAAGTAAATATCAACAAAAAGCTTTCTACTGATTATATCAAAATACTTTAATATTAAGAAAACACCCATGATTTAAACATTAAAATCATACAATACACAAGAAATTTAAGTTAAAAATTGGCAAATAATTGACAAATAAAAAAAAAAATATTGCCTTTTTTTTTAATTTGGATGCTTGTAAGATAACATGTAAACGCTTAAAATAGTTTTAAAAGTTTAGGCCATTTTAATATTCATAAATGCAAGGGGGTACATTTCTTGTTTTATGGAATTATCTTATAGAATTCATTCATTTTAATCCTTATAAAATTAAGACACATGAATTATTATATGTTAAAATTTAACATTTATTGTTTCGTATATGCAGTATCATAGGATTGTTTCATATAAACTAAATTGTCTTTATGTTAATTTTACTGAAAAGCATTCGGTATTTAAACTACAGTTAATATTTTTATTTTTCAGCAAGCCTAAAATAAATAATTTAAGGTTAAAAATTAATATATTATACGATTAACATTTTTATGTTAAGTAACATTTTTCTTAATTTTTCAGATTAAAATTGAGTAATTTACAACATGACAAATGAGTATGCCTTACAGAATTGTGACAATCATGATACATTTCTCTTTGTAATATAAAATAATGATTCACAAGAACAATCAGAATATAAAAAAAAATTATTATGCTGAAGATGGTAAAGAAATATTATTCTTTGCTCTGCTTTGGGTGAATATAATATAACGTTTGTATTACTACGTTAATAAACAATGCTTCTAGCATTGTTCCAGGAAAATTGTTATGACTAAAATTTAAAAATAGCCAAATCAATTATGAAAACAAACATAGGCAAGTCATTTTTACGAGCTTACACGTCTTCATGTAGTATGTTCACACTTATTTAAAAACCAGCGATTAAAAATACATTTTTATTATTCCTATTTTTTTTTTTTAAATATCAATACAAATTTGAGTAAGGCCAATGAAAATTAATACTTCAAGTAACTTGTAAGAAAAGAAAGGCGACGAAAAAATATAACGTTTCATCGTCTAATCAATTTTCCGGTGACATTATAGAAAAGTTAAAAAAAGAAAAAAATTGCTTTATCATTTAAAAAAGTTTTGAAAAACAAAATGCTAACATCGTTTAAACGTTAAAATAAATAAATGCCTTTGCTCAATGTGATAAAATGACTAAAATCTCTAGGGTAAGTGCTACTTACATTGAGGCAGTTCTTTCAATTTTATAGCAAATATTTCTATAATTTAACAATATAATAATCTGATTAGCGAAAATTAAATGATATGGAATAATATTCACTCAGAATAGCCAACATTTGATATTTCACTCACCTGGATATAATGGGCGAGTCGTATTTATTGTGTGGAACAATATATGTATTCCAAAGAGTTTGAAACATCAATCCTGTGATTACATACTCATTTCATGGAAATGGTTGTTTATCTAAATGAGTTAGACCAGTGATTCTCAACCTGTGGGGCGCGCCCCCCTAGGGGGCGCGACCACACTAATGGGGGGTCGCGAGCATATCCAAGAGAATTATTACTATTTTATTTATAAAAAAATTGATTTATTATTTTTATTATTTAAAAAAATTGATTAAGTGACTGAAAGGAAAGAACACACACACACACATACAAAACAAAATACATTTCAACATATTTAATAATTAACTTATTAAATTAAAACAACTTACTAAATTAAAAACAAATTTAATAATTACTAGTGACTTCTTTGGGCCTGTCTTTCAGAGCAAAGTTTTTCAAAGGAGGGTTTAATATTAGAAATACACACTCTCAGTTCTTTTTCTATATTTAGCTGAGATCTATATTTTGTCTTCAAAGAAGCCACCGCAGAAAATCCAGTTTCTCAAAGGTAAGATGTTGAAAACGGTAGTAGAATGCGAAATGCCTTCCTCTTCGATTGAGAGTCCTTCGGGAGTATTTTGAAATGGATCCCTCACCCACTTGTAACTTGATATCAGTTTGTCGTCAGCAAGAAAGTACTTTTTAAAATTCTTTGCTAGCCTTGCTAAATGATTTTCAATGGTTTCAAAAACAACTTTTACATGTTGTTCTTCAGCCTTGTAAGTTTTAATACAATCATTCAAATTTGCAAACATTGTTAAGTTTTCTTGCTTTAAATTTCTGCTCCACAATTCCAATTTCCTACAAAAAGCATTAACTTTATCACTCGTATCCAATATATGTGTATTTGCTCCTTGCAGTTGAAGATTCAAGTTATTTAATTTCTCGAATCTGTCGACCATGTAGCTCAAATTCAACACAAATAAACTATCGCGAAAATTCTCAGATTCCGGTCTGTTTTCCTCTTCTAGGAAAACGGCGATTTCTTCTCTTAATTCATAAACACGTTCAAAAGCAAAAAGTTCCCTCGTGATAACCATCTTGCTTCGCAATAAAATAGTAACGCTAAATGTACTGCACTCATGTCTTTGAAAAGTGCGGAAAAGATTCTTGATTTCAGGGGTCTCATTTTTATATAATTTACTACGGTTTCAACCGTAGTTAACTCAATATTCAAACCAGGACTCATTTCTTTGGAAGTCAAAGCTTCTCTGTGGATCATGCAATATGTCCAGACGCACTGTGGCGATTTTTGACAAGTGCTTGAATACTTTGGAATCTTCCTGACATAAAACGAGCACCATATGTGCATATTCCGACGCAATATTTCCATTCTATGTTTGCCTCTTTCGTAAAATCATTTAAGATAGCAAATAAAGCGAGTGCTGTTGCTTTGAGTTCTATTGGTTTGCAGAAAAGTAATTATTCTACTACTGACAAATCATCACAAAATCTAACATAGGCAATGAAATGAGCATCTTTATTACTATCTGTTGCCCGTCGAATTGCTGATATAGCTGAAGATGTAGAGTGTCAGCTTTTGTCGAAGTTGAGTTACAAATTGTTTTCAATACAACTCGATGAGGCAACAGTATCATTTGAAAGAGGTATAGACTGCATTTGTTTTGCAAAATTATCTCCAAACATAATTTCTACAATATCAATCGTGGCTGGCAAAATAAGCTCTTCATCAATGGTGTGAGGCTTTTTACATCTGGCTATTTTATATGAAACTTTGTAAGAGGCAATTAAAGCTTTTTCATTTACAGACAAAGTTTTTTTAAACAATGATTTTTGCTTTTCATATGATTTTAATTTTAATTCGAAGAATTCTCTTGGTTTGTTTTTGTACTCACTATGAAGCGTTTCCAAATTTCGTTTAAGTTTATTAGGTTTCATGATGTCTGCCGCCAACATTTTTGAGCAAATGATACACAGGGGCCTTTCTTCTTCATTTACTTCAGTACTAGTGAACCCAAAATTTAAGTATTCTTGAGAATATTTTCTTGTTTTTATTTTCGGAACCATGCTCCTGTGTACTTGTTGATGCTTATCTATCATCTAATGCTCGCTTACGCCCGCTTAAAAATTTATACATGATTCTCCATAAGTCTGCTGCCGTGAATATTTAATACGGTGAATTGCAATTACACGAAAATATATATAATATACACATTCAGAATAGATTCAATAGCGATAGAAGGATTGACTCGAATGAGATTGTCTGGAAAGAAATTGGCGTCATAGAACTTTCTACTTCTCCCTATGTGAAAACATTTGTTCACATCTGCGCACGCTCCTAGCTTAATTTTTTGCTGACCAGACAAATGTCCTGACAAATCGAAACTTCTCACGAAACCGTGAGAATGCCCGACATGGTGGGACGCAAGAGCAATAAAAAAGCATAAGATTCTTGTTTTTTCAATGCTGAGAATCGGTGTTGCAGAATGTCAATAAATTTCGGTATTCTTGGTAATATATAAAGTTTAAAATTAAGGTTGTACTCTAGGTTTAGCGCCAAAATACTCAAAATATATTATTATTGTATATATTTTATTGTATGCTGTGGGCAGGGGGGCGCAATGAAAATTATGATTGAAAATTGGGCCGTGAATACTAAAAGGTTGAGAAACACTGAGTTAGACCTAAGCAGATTTTGCTAGCCCAAATATTTTAAATGCGTATTTGCGAAATGGCATGGTACATCTACATCCCGCGTGTAACCTTTGGGATATCTTTGTGAATAAGTGGATGAATGGCAATTAAATGAATAATACTACAATATCTGAAGTCCACACATCATTAATGACCCAGGATATTGGAAGCCCCTTCTATTTGTAAAATAAAAGTGGCGAATGACTGTCACATATGGCAATTAGAAACGCTTCTTATTTGACCCACTCTGTACTGCACATTGTGTGCCTATCTTATTTTACAAAGATGGGAACCATATAGCATTCATGTTAAAAATCTGTGGACTTCCAACAATTTGGTATTTTACGTCTTTTATGCAGTTGGCATAAGTACTCATTAAGACAATACAAGAACAACCGATGGAAATTCGGAGATACATATTTCACATCTTTGGGTTATCACAATCTGTTTCTAATTAAAATCATTTAGATCAACAACCTATTTCTTGAAATACGTATAGAATCACAGGAGTGTTTCTCTCATTTTTTGGAATAAATAATATATAGTTCCTACAGAAACTAAGCAATGAAAGATTATTCCGACAGTAGCAATCAGTAACATTTAGAATTTAACACGTGCAATAAGTTTAAATATAAGAGTAAAGGCCGACCTACAGGAAGATATATTTCCAATCGGTCCTAACATACTTTATGTATGGTGATATCTAATACTTAAGCTGGAAACATTGGTTACTACAACATGAGTTTAACGCACATTGATAGCTGCGAATTATTGATTTTGTTAGCTTCTTTACATTATAATTTATATACATTAATTGCATAAATTATTTCAAATAAGGAAGTATGTTTTCTTGTAGAGTAGCAAACTTCTAATAATACAAAATCCATCTCCAATGGTATATCAAAACGTTTACAAGATGTGGGTACTGAATGTGGTACCAGAATCTTATAATATTGAGTAAATACTTCTAATGATTCATGACACTTTGATACAAAAGATAAAATTAAAAAGATTATACAAAAAATTATGAATGGACTTGTTTATTATATTTATTGCTGAATAATGAATTCAAGTATATAAATTATATAGCATTAAATACAAAAACTATCGGAATAATGTTAAATTATTTTTTAATACTCCTCAAAGAAAATTATTGTGCAAGAAATTGTTCATTTGATTAGATACACAATCTTACATTTTTAGGTTTTAAAATAATTATATATATATATATATATATATATATATATATCAATTTTTCTAGATATATATGTGCCTTTTGGATAATTTATTGTAAATTCATTCCAAAATAAACCAGTAAAAAAGCAAAAATTAAATAGTTCTCATGAGAATTTAATCGTGATAAAAAATATTTTAGATCATTAAGAAGGACATATGGGGAACGTAAAAAACAATATCTTAACAATAAATCGTTTTCAGGATTTGAGAATGCATTTTAGAAGAAACATAGGTGAGTAGTCTACACCAATTTTACGATAATTAATTCCAAACATTGTAAGAATTTTATATTCAAAGCAATGCCCCAAGCACTAGAAAATTCAAAATGTATGTCGAAGACAAATTTCTAATTTTAATAATTTCTTTTCATTATAACTTTATAAATAACATTTTTTGTTATTATACTCTCTTGCTTAGAAATAAATCCATGTTTTTGTTACAATAACAACAGCTAAAGGCAAAGGAAAAGTTAGTTCATTTACTTGTGTAAGTGAGTGTGTGTGTGATAAATTTTCTGGATTACCAATTTTAATATACTGTATAAACGGCATTATTATTTAAAACTTTTTCAATTTTAAAGATAAATTTGTCGCTGAAATGAAATTTTTTGAATAGACTCCAGTGAAATTTATTAATAATATTATATTACGATAAAAATTGAAGTCTAATTAAAAATATGAAAATAATTGTATCAAATAGGTTTTCTTAGTAAAATATTAAATACTAATATATTAATATTGATGTAACTTATTAAAAGAATAGAACTAGAGTTATTATTGCTTTATCTTGTTAAATTTAGCATTATTGATTATTTATTTTTCCTAATGAAAATGAATTAATATTCAATATTTCTGTAAAACAAAACTATTTTCTAGCTTAAACTCATAGAATAACAATCATATAATATCATCTTACTCATGAATATTAAAACTAAAATTGAGTGCGCTTATTTACATAAATTGTAAATAATTTAATACACCACTGAAACTTTAAAAATATATGTGTTTTAGAAATTTCGATAAAGTTTAAAATATTCTAAATATGTATGATTATCTGGCCGTGTTAAACCAATGAATCGTATTTTAGTTTAAATTCTATACTCAGTGTAATTTGTATACTTAGAAAATATGTTTCACTATTATTTGCAAGGAAATAAATGCAATAAATATTTTAATAGCTAAACTGAATATATTATTTATTATTTATATTTATTATTTATATTGAATATATTATTTATTATTTATATTGAATGTATTATTTATTATTTAATTTCTTATATATTCAAATTTCTTTAATTAACAATTGAATATTTGGGTAAAATAATTTTTATATTTTGCTATATATATAGTAAAATAAATATTTTTCTTTTAAGTTTGTTAAATCTGTAATTTATTTAATAAAATAAACAAAAATACATTTATTATTTTCCACATACACAATTGCACGCAACTTTCTTCGACTGTTTTACTTATCAGTATTCAAAATATGTTCGTATAAATGCGGAATTTATTCATATTAAATTGTAATTCTAATAAAAATTTTAAATTTATATACCAAACTCAGTCTTTACTTTTGCCACGCTAATTATGATTTCAAGCTAGATAAAAAAAAGGCAAATTTTTGCCTTTAATCTCACGTGTATTTTAATTCTTTTCAAGTTTCCGACTCTTTCTCATCTTCAACTCATGAATATGGAGTGGATTAGTCCTTCATTATTTAAAAATGTTCCTTAAGGAACTCTTTTTTTCTCTTAATTTTAGTCCAATGGGAAACATAAATGAAATGATTAGTGTTTCCAAAGCGAAGAGAGTCGCATAATTTAGAAGAAGAAATAATATATTTCCGAGCGTGTCAAAAATTTTATTTCTTCATCAATCTTACAGGTAATGTTATTTCAACCACACATGTCGTATATTTAATTTAATTATTTTAGGTTGCGTTTCAGAAAGGGAATGTTCTGTTTCAAAGTAGAGAGTTTTCTTTTCTATTCCTGTAACTTAACCCATAATGCATCTGCAATATAATTTAATTTTCTGGCCGAGAGGAGGTGAAAGTCTAAGTAAATTGCAATGTACCTGTTGTTAAATCTTTGTTAGAGAGGAATTTAATTAATAAAATTCTTTTTTCATTTATTCGCTTTTAAATTATAGAAAATGTCAGTGAAATATGTTTAACAAAATGGCTCTTGCGTTTCTTTCACTTGCTCTTATTGATAAGTTTAATGATTATCTGTGTTTGTCTAACTAGATAAAGCGTTTATCTGTATGCTGAAAAAATATAGTTTTCATATTTCTTAAATCAATTCAGTAACTTTCAGAGTTCATACTTTGATTTGAAAAATACAAGTAATGTGAAATCTTTACAATCCATTTATATATATTTAGGTACTATTTGCAAATTTTATCAATTAATAGATATAATTTAAAAAAAAAATTTCTTTTATATTATTGTAAAAGCTTTAATTAGATAATTAGTTCATAGTCATTTATTTTTCGTGTAACTTATTGTTCATATAGTATTAGAAAGAACAACTTATAAATAATCTATTATCCTCCTCTTATTTCCAATAAAAAGTGGACATTTATAATCATATTTAGAATGAAGTAGATATTTTGGTAACGTAAGCAAATGTGATTTAATGCTTATTTTTGAAATTTGCTTAGATTCCATATTGTGAAATTGCAGATCTCTCTAGAGAATACATTTATTATTTTTTTTTACTTATTTACATAATTCTACTATTATAATGATCAATAAGTTTTCATCTCCTAAAAATGGGAACAACAGTAATTTCTGTTTGCCAATAAAATCATTTTAACTGCGATGAATAACAACTGCACCACTAAAGCAACAAGTAAGTTTGATGAAGTTATATCATAAGTTTACTATAGTTATGTGGTATAAAACAATAATTTTATAAAAAAAATGTATATTAAAAAATATATATTATGAAATCAAATTTTTCTAAACATGATGAAATGATCAACAAGTGATTCATCAGATTGTTTTTAATTTTTAGCAATATTTCAATAGAATATGCTATAAATTATGCAAAGTTGAAGCATTCGTTTTAATTCAAAATAAAAAAAATCATTTTGGCAATACTGAATAATATTTTAAGTACATTACTAATAAATATTTTAATAAAAACTTGATTTTTTGTAATTATCATACATTTCTTTATTATATGCATATTGTAAATGCCATCCTTAACTCATATACTTTTATATAAGAAAGAACTATTTTTAAGTTTCTATGATATCAGAAAAAAAATGTCAATTGATAGAGGTCTCAATTTTGATATTTGTCATAAAAGAGATTTTCAAACCATTACCTATTTATTTAATTAATTAATATCATCAATTATAAAACTGAGGAATAAGTAGTTAGTTATATAATAAAATTATAACTTCTAGTAAATATATAAGCCATGAGATATTCTATAAATGAAAATATCGCATAGCTATATAATTTATATAGCTATGAGATAATTTCATATGACGTCTTAAGAGCTCTTTCAAATTTACATTTTTATAGTGTTAAAAATGCATTCTCCTTCATTTATATATCCTCAAAGCTGGTTGAATTGTTTACACTGTATATTTTGCTTTTCTCGATTCCTCTTACTAGATAATTTTTTTTATATTTCATGCTGTAAAGTATGAATATAAAGTGCTTAAGCTTTTGAAATTTGAATAAATATGAAAATAATGCATTTGCCAAATTTATAAGCGACTTATTAAATTAATATTCATTAACATGTAGCTATAACAACCATCATTACGGAAAATGATTTATTTAATGTTCACCTAAAACATCAGAAATTATTAAATGACACAATTAATGATTTTAAAATAGAACTACCATTAAATTAATGTAAAATATTTTATGCAATAACGTAATTTGAATTTTGTTACTGTATATGAAGGAAAGTTTATTTTTATTTTGGTGATTGTTGCACAATATAGGTAGGAAATTATTTATTATCTCTGGAAATTTTAGTCTTATCTAGTCAAATGAATGTTGTAATACAAATACTAAATATTTTCCAACCAGTTAAATTTATATTAAATAAATATTTCAATTACACTGTATCAATTTAATTGAAGTTAAATATAGAAAATTTTTGTCTCATTATGGTAATATATTTTGGTTTAATATGCAAATTATTTTTATAAGAAAAATAACAAGATGATATAAAATATAGCATCACAATATGTGACAATTTTTTAATACATTAGCAAATTTATATTAAATTTAAAAATGCAATTTAAAAATTATAAATTTGAAGGATGTAAAAATATAATAATTTAAATTGTAGTTGATGCAGTTATAATGTCTATTAAACATGATATTAGTTACTGATAGTGTTTTTATGATATTTAGATCGAGAATATTCAATTACGTAACCTCTTGATATTTGATCAAAAATTCATTATGATCAAAAGATCAAAAAGGTATTATGATCAAATGCCCGTATAGATCTAAGAAATAATCTCTTTTTCGTAGTTAAATATTTTTTTTAACATTTATATTTTTTATTAAGATGTTGAATATTTATTGGTTTTCTGAAAGATGTTGGCATGAATATAAGTCTCAAGAGCTCATAAATGCAGACATATTCCCAGACATGTACTCCTACAAAATTAAAGAAATTGAACATTAAATTTCAGTTACGTAAGACACTTGAATATTTCTTACATTTGTTGAATATCAATGTTTATAAAATTAAAACTAGCTCATATTCCAAGAATGCTATTGCATATACTTTCTTTATTTTATTACTACTTTACTTGAAAAATCTATTAATTTTTATGATTAATCAATTTGTTTATATAACGCAAGTAATATATGAGAATAATTTGCACTGAAAAAAATTATATTTATGAAAAAAATCTTTAATTAAATATAACTGATTATAATTGTTTATAATATTTGATTTATTCAAAAATGTTAGTAAATCGTTATGTTTTATAAGTTTTCAAAATGTCCTATTTCAATCCTTCTATTTAACTTGTTAAATGCACTTATAAAGTTTGAGGAAAAGTATAAGATGTGTGAATTTTTAATTTCGTGAAAGATTTATTGAAGTTAAGAAGTTAATGATCGAATTTCTGAAGTGGAATACAACAAATATTGATTTTTATTTGGGAACAAAAAATTCCATAATATAATTGACTGTTGTCTCAATCAAACATTAAGTATACAATATATTTAGAGAAATTTATTGGGAAAAATAATCAATTACTACAGAAATATATTGTATTGTTAAGAAAAAGAGCTCTTAAAGAGCAAAACTTAATTCGTTTTGTGTAAACATGATACTTATTCTAAGGCCAAAAGAAGAATTACATAGCAGTTAAAATTTTTTGGTAACAGTAACATATTCTTCTGTATCACAGTGGTCTTTTGACAGAGGTCTCTTGTTAACTAGTTATCTCTAAAAATGAAATAAAATATATTGTTAATATTGCATAATAAAAAATTATTATTAAAGTAATTTCAAAATATCAATTTCACAATTACTAGTTCTCTGTATATGTAATTACGATGTGCGGAAAACTATTTTACTTCATGTTATGACATTTACAGAGGACTCATTTGTCAGCCAAGACTTTGACAAATACAAAATATAGAAAACGTTGTGATGAAGTGTGAGCATTATATATACCTATCTTTAGCATGCAGTCCCAGTACATATTTTTGACTATTTATCTCTGACTCTCAGGGTGAAATGCAATTCTATTTTCTGTACCAATTATTTGCTCCCCCTTTACGTGGATTATTACATTTAAATTTGTAAAAACAATCAATCTGTATATAAATTTACCTATATAAATGTGTGTGTATGCGTCCGCATGCATGTATGCACATATATGTAAATTACTATTAAACCTATTCCACATTAATTTGAATTAGTGCCACATATTGCTTTCAAAAATGCATTGCTTTCCTAAATGTAAAAGAATATAATATTTGAAAACTGTCTTATTGAACTATATAGAGTATTGTAATATTAAATATCTTACAAATCATTTTATGCAAATAATGCAAAGTACTAATAATTTTATAGAGTAACATAATTAGTTTATAAATTTTACAAATAAATGTATTCAGGATCCTCCATCAATCAAGTGAAAATGCATAGTATAAATTAGGACAAACTATACAGTTAATTATTTATTTCTTTTCTTCTTTTTTGTCAAAACAGTTAAATCCTTCTTAATGTTTTCAAATATAGCTAAACATTTTACACATCAATACGTTATTTACTTCCTAATTTTTAAGATAACATTTCATTTCATTAACAAAATACTTTAAAAGTTCATATGAAACAAATTTAGTTAACATTTTATATGAAAACTTAAAATGTACTTAAGCTTTCATACAATTAAAATCTTTGTAGTTTCTTAATTAAAATATAGGAAGAACATATATTTAATAGCAGAAATATACTAAAAATTTAAAAGCATTTTAAATCAACCATTTAAATAGAATTGCGCTTTCAATGTTAAAGTTAAATAAAAATGTACATTGGCTTATATTATCATACGAAACAAATTAAAATAAATTTGAAAAAGTATTCAAATGTTTTGAACAATATTATAAATCATAAAATAAATCCTTTTTATTTGATTTTGCAAATAACTATGTTCAATGAGGAATAATTAATAATTTTGATGAAATAAATACTTATCCATTGAACTGTGTTGTTCTTTTAATAACATTTTGCTTATAATTATTAAAAACTCTTTTAAAGTTAATGAGATTCAAAACAAAATTATTTTTCTTAAACTTGATTATTCAAGAAAGAATCAGTTTGATCGTTATGTTTATTAATTTTATTCAAATATTTTATGATATACTTACAGAATTATCTTTCCATTTTTGCATGAGTAAAATCAATGTCACATTAACATTTGCTTCCCTTAAAATCCCCGCGTTCTATAAGAAATTTCCTTTTTACGAAACTTATTATGTATTCTCATCATTCTGGAGGACAAATCAATTCAACAACAGCTGTTTCATAATTAATTTAATTATGCGTTACAACACGACATCGTGAAAAACATTCAAACGTCTTGAGAGAAAATTTATTTATCGGGAGAGTTCTCTGAAATTCAAATTGAGTCTTTTCAATAAGCACATTAAGACATTATTTTAATGTGCGTATGTTGCTGTACCTCCTATAATGATGCGCATTTAAATCGTTAAAATAGTTTATATTCTTAAAAAGTTTAAAAGAAGTAATCTAGGAGATTTATATTATATTAATAATGAGAGAGAAATAAAATATAACTTGTAACTTTACAAAGCTGATTAAAATTATGATTACAAACATATTACCATAAACTAATTAAAACATTACAGTTATGCACAACTCTGATGCACATGAAGCTGTTGACATCGTATGATTCAGAAAATGAAAATATTTGTTTAAATGAAGAATAAGTATATATTTTCTTCAAAAAATATAATTAAAGATTATAAAATGTTAAATAAATATCTTGCATAAGTAATACAGTATCAGAATATTTAACACACACACATATGTCCCTTGTTGTAGCAAATAGCAATAAAAATTCATTAAAATAGAAATAGAAGTCATCAAATTAAAACTAAAAATTATAAAAAAAATGTTTAAAACCATATTATTTAATTTGTGAACACGACGGGAAGAAAATAGTAGATATGTTTATTAAAAAGAAGTCTGCGTTTCTTTAGAAGTGCAATACAGTATGTTACTCAGTGATTTTTATTTTATATAAAATATATTTTGTATACTATAATACTTAACTCTATACTATATTTTCTGTACTATAATTCTGAAACTTTAATTCTTATGCATGACCTGAAAGAAATTGTTATGATTTCTTAGCAAAATATACTGTTGTAACATTCTACTTGAGCTGCTCTGTGATTGTTTCTTTTAGTCTCTTACGGTCGTATTCACCAACCAGAGTTAAACAAGGTTTCAGGGTTAAGGGTGAGTTAAGTCATGAAACTTTATTCACCACGACAAAAACAGCAATTAACTCGCCTTTATGGATCCCTAGAATAACTCTACGATTTCGGAGTGTTAGCGCCGAGTCAGCAAACAATGGCGGACTTAAACGATATGTTTGTGGATATTGATGTGCAAGATTGCTAGCAAATCAGAAGGTGTCTTACGTGTCCTATTCGGAATAACTCCAAAGTTATTTTAAAAGGGAATTTCCCCGATTCCTAAATAAGAATCGGCGAGACATGCTAGAGTTGAGTTATATCCAAGATAGGCTACACTCAAGTTAACCCGTGTTTGGTGAATACGGCCGTAAATTGAATATGATTCTCAATACGATCGTTTATACCGTATTAGTAAAAGCCATTTCTATTATTACGTGGCTCTTGACGGCCAAACACTACTGATAATTTAGATATAAATCTAATTATTTTTGTAAAATTGAGAAATATAAAAAATTTGTTAATTTATTGCGACCTATAATTAGCATTTGATTAATGAAAAATATTTATAATATGCAAACATTATTTTTTACAGAATTTAAAATCATTTAGTTGTAAAAGTCGGTTTCATTTAAACAAACTAAAATAATATATAATAGTAATGTGTATAAAATATCATATTATTTTTTATAAATAAAAAACAATTTGTATGTTTCTAAATTCCAAATATTCTTTACAAATGGGATAAATGAATGCATACGGGGTAACGGATGGCACATAATTTCCAAATTTAATTAATTGTCGAATGTATATTTATTTCTTTAAATTTTTAAATTTTATTTTTCTACAAACAAAATGCATATTTAACTTTTTTAATATAACTATACAGTTTTCTGATTAATAAAAGCTCCCCTTATTTGAGATTATATTGCTTAATAATTTAGTTAATGGAATTATTTATGGAAAAAAAGTATTTTGTCGATGAAAGTGAAATATGAAACACCGTTTTGAAATATTTGTG
Source organism: Latrodectus geometricus (assembly GCA_026290005.1). NCBI lineage: Eukaryota > Metazoa > Arthropoda > Arachnida > Araneae > Theridiidae > Latrodectus > Latrodectus geometricus. The sequence goes on along the minus strand of JAPDSC010085779.1, from coordinate 50,645 downwards.
TTGACTTCCATTGAATAATTTAGATTTTACGCAGAAGGTAATGTGTCAAAATGTCACGTTACATATTTTGCTGAAGTTAAATATTTTTTCACAGATGGCAAATAACAAATTTTTCTCGTGAGGTTTATTTTCTGAAAATCTGACAGTAAATCTTGTAATATTGTATGTGAAAATCTTTTCCGTTTTGGTGTTCATTTTACACATCGATTCTTTTATAAATTATCATAAAAATCTTCAATATTTATAATTTAATCGTAATTTTTATGAATTTATCCTTTAAAATATGTATAAATAAATAATAATAAAAAATTAGCAGATATTTAAAAAGTTTGACATTTTATAATTCGTGTATTTATTATGGTGCTTTCTTGTGAAATAAAATCATTTGTATAGTTAAATTTTTATTAATTATAATAAAAGAACAATTCGATTTATTTCAACAAAAATACATTTTCTATTTAAATGAAACTCCATGCAAATGTTTTTTTACACTTGCTGATGAAAAACTGCATTTCACAACATTCTTGGAAATGTTATAAAGGTTTCTCAATATTTCGTGTTTTCTAAGAAAATATTTTCCTAGTAAATAATAAATTAAATATAATGATTTCGAATATTTAGTGTAATTAAGTAACATAATTATAAATAAACTTAATATAATACATAATTATATTAGTTATTTTTAATAATTATGTAGCACAATATTATTAAAATATTTTTATATCGTAACATGTAAAGCTAAAAAATAACTATGAATTATTTACTTTTATTTTTCTGTAAAAATTTATAAATTTGCATGGAAATTATTTTATTTTTATCTTTCCCATTGTTCGTAAGTTAAACTACTAAAACTTGGTATATTTTTCATACTTTATGAATGTAATTTTATGCGGGAATTTTGTTTTTATCTGTTGTTATTTTCATCTAAATATACATGCGAAAATATAAAAATAATCATCAAATGTCCCTTACTGTTTTGAATACTAAGCGATATTAATTGTCAAATAGATGTATTCAAATGTTACTTTTCTGCTAAACGAGTACTTTAGAGTTTACATATCTTTTAAAACATATAGCATCTAAATCAATATATCAATTTGAATTTCAAACTAAAGAATTTATGTGGTAAATGTTCAAACTTAAAAAAATTTAAAAATACTATTGCCAATAGATGTCCTAAATGGTGAATCTAATAGAAATAAGCTTAATTAATTAATTTTTTTTATCTAATTTTAAATATTTCTAATTTTAATAATATTCAGAGTTTTATATAGATTTTAAGCTATTGCTGTGTGTCAAACTTTATAAAGATATTTAAATTCTTCTTGGCATTATATAAATTAATGTAATGCGTTAAGCGTAAAACAGTAGACCATCCTATTTAAATATTTTTTATCTTTAAATTAAGATTTTATGATAAAAATTCAAATCAATCTGAAAATTAATATAATAATAAATTTTAATTGATATGATATACTTATGTAACATGTTTTTCCAATAGTTCAATTTAAAGTATTTAAAATATCTCTGTATACCAATCCACGCAATAAAATTCATATTTTATAAAATAATTACCTTTGAATTAGTTTATAATTTATAGCCAACAACTAATAATTTGAAAAATATTACTATTTATGCGAACATTTGTATTTGTCAGCTCATAAAGTATATTTATTGTTCATAACATTCTTCAACTGTTAACATTTAAAGAATAAAGATACATTTACATACATACATTTAAGGAAATAAAACTCGTGCTCAAAATACTTTTCTTAACTGTCATAGGATTGTAAAGAGATATAAACATGTTCCTCAATGCAAATACTCATGTATTAAAGCTATCCTATTTAATAAATTCGTGATTCCAGTTTAATGCTTGAAAACAAATTATTTATTTGTAAAAAAAAATTCAAATTCCCATTATTTTTATTGAAATCTTATTGACAGATTTTTGCGATAATGTTTGTTCAAATTAGATATTTGAATAGTTATAGACTTCGAAAGTCATTTGAAGTGTTTTTTGAATAAATTTCGTAAAGAAACAATTTCTTGCAAATTGCTTGAAACAAATTTTATAATTTGTAGCATTTGAAGAGAAACTTACGGGATCATATCTGATATTTTAATTGAACAACTAACGCAATTTAAAAACATCTTGCAATATATTTAAGGAATATACACATCAAATGTATTTACATATTCAGAACAAAATAATTCGATATATTTAAATTTTTATTTTATTATATTTACAGATGTTTAAAATGAAGAAAATACACATAACAACAGGTATTAATAATTTATAAGATACCTTAATAAATCTAATACTTTATTATTCATAATATTTTAATATCAACAGAAGTAAATAATTTCAGTTTTCTGGGTTTCGTTTCAAGACAAACATTTGAAGGAAATGAAATACAAGTTGGAAATAAATGTATTAAACGATCAGAAATGAATTTCTATGTAAATTGGTCACAATAGGAATAGTATTTTCTGAATTTGTTTCCTCAATGTTGTACTTCATTTTATAATGAACAGTAGGTTTAAGGATAAATTACTACATACGTTTGCATAATGAACTTGAAAATCTTAAAATATTGAAAGCGAACTTCGTAAACTGTATAATTAGTGTCATTTAAAATATTTGTTGAATGTTTACTTTCATCATATCTGCTACTAAAATCATTTTATATGAATTTTTACACCATCTGAGGGTATGGTAATAATAATTTATTTTCCTGGAATGGAGTTCCTTTATTTTAATACATTTTATTTTTAAGCAATTTTGTACTTTATAAATTACATATGTTTTTTAATGATAAACATCTTTGAATTCCCTCTCACAGTAAAAAAAAGTCTTCTATACAATTATTTATAAATAAACATAAAAATACCTTTTACCAATACATAGTGTTCATTGTGTTATGCATAGATGAAATTTATAGTTTTCTTCTCAAATTGCTTTTTTTTTCATTTTTCATATTCCCTTTCATTCAAATTTGCCATTTATGAATCCATGATATATATATATATATATATATATATATATATATATATATATATATATATATATATATATATATATATATATATTACCTTTAACCCCGTAACTGGCTATCTCGAGTTAACTCGGACAAATAGTTCTGTGCGGTTACCTGGTATCCCTAGCCCCTTGGTAGTGACAACGAACTTTTTCTGCAATGCTTTAAGTTCAACCACAAGAATTGACGGATTGCCTTGAAATCTCGACATTGGAACTCACTTACTGAATGGTTACGGTTGATTTAACTAATGCGAGGTGAGCGTAAATCGAAAGAGCTGAGAGATATTTTCACAAACAATTTTCAGAATCCTCTGCTTCAAGGAAGTAGCATTTTTTTCACTACGTTTTATTTTTCTATATATATTCTCCTTTAGATATTCATATTTATAGACTAGGAAATTATTGCAATGTATAAGCTATTGAAATAAAATTTATTTTTACTTTTTCGATCAAACTAATTTTCAAATTAATAATATTTCTTAGTTTCTGTGTATAATTTAATTTTTACTTAATTGGAAACTTCGTAGTGTAAAAATATTTAAATATGTGATTTCGCGACCAACGGAAAATGTCAGGAATTTATAATATTCAATTTTTTGAAAAATATGAAATTTTAAGAAGTTAGAAAAATTTTATTAAAATTAGAATAGTTAAAATAAATAATAAATATTATAGGTTTTTTTTTTTTTTTTCGTTTTTAACATCATAAGTAAATTTAGTATCTTAAACAATTCTGCAATGATTTTTTACATTGTTATTTTATATTTACATTTTATTAAAATTAGATTATATATTTTGTTCTCCGACTGCTAAATCATTATAATCTCTTAGGTTTTAATTAGTTTCCCGGTATACGTAATTTTAATTAAAAAATGAATGATTTTTTAGTAGAAATCATTTTTTTAAAGAAAAGTAGTAGAATCATCATTAAAAATATTTTCATAAAGGGTCGACAAAAATAGAAAATCTTATTTTTTAAAAAAAGAATTTTATGTAAATTAAACAATAAATTAGCTTACATCACTTTCGGTTGAACGTGTAAAAATAGCTTTGAAAAATTAACTATTCCCTCATACTTGATTTTAAAATGAATGGTAAATCTTTATATATATATATATATAATATAAAATTATAACACTCAAATGTAAATAGTATATTTAAATTATTTTTCATAATGAAATTATTTTCATAGAAAAATATAATTTATGAAACTATTACATAATATACATGTACATTTATGAAAAAATGGAAATAAGTTATTGGCATGATGCATATATTTACTGAAGACATTTAAAGTTATTATAAATGAATATATTTGGAAATTCATGTTTTAATTATAACTTTAAGGTTTATTATTTATTATAATTTATTAAAAATATAAACTATGCCAATTAAAAATATGAAAATAAAACAAAAGATACAAATAAGTCAAAATATATATCTTAGCATGATGAAATTAATTTTATTTCTGTATCGTAATATTTCGTTAATAATTTTTTTTGGAATCAAATATTCAGATTTAAAAAAGTGCGGTTCTGAAACAATATTAATTTTCTAAAATGTACAGAATTTTCATTATTTTTTAGGGGAATTTATTATTTTTCTTCTAGCATCATTATTTTATCTTTATGAAGAAAATTTGTAAACTATCAGCCAAAATATAAAACTATTTAGATACCATATTTTAAAATATAAATTTAATTTTTCAAATTTAGTTAATATGTAAAATCTTTTTTTATCGATTCCAAATGCATTAAATTTTTTTTATTTTGACGTTTTAATGTTTATGTGCAGAATTTTTGATAATAAATAAATCATATGCATTGTATATTTTTGGACACTTTCTTTTAATCTTTCTCTAAATTTACCGATTATAATAATTTTTATTTTTAAACACTTATTGTGCAGTTAAAGGAAATATTTAATGTAGTCCTAATTTGAATATGTGAACAAATATGATATTGTGTGTTATATTCTATATTAAATAGTTAATTATTAGAATACTATTCTAAAAATAATAGGGTAAAACTATTGTAAAAATAAAGATTCCCCGTTTATATATTTTTGCTTTTATTCTCCCCTTGAAAAACAAATTTTCAAGAGAGACATAAAGTGTTTTTAATATTTCTGCAAAAGAATTCAAGAAATATTAAAAGATATATAATAACAACATGGAATCTCATACGGAACGATATTTTTCATATAATTAGGAATAGAAATAATTTGGTACTAAGAATTAAATATTTTCTTTACATTCACAATTTTTTTTTTGTGAAAAATTTAACTGTATTCAATAACATACTCTAAAGTTAATTGTTAGGTAATTAAGTTAGCTTTTCATATTTTTTAAATTATTAAAAATATGGAATTTTGTAGCTATTCTTCAATTTGCAAATATTGAAACAACAGAACTATTTCTTTTAATGATTTTGACATTTATTTGATGATTATAGAAGCAAAGTGGTGATTTTGAAAAGTATCTGCAATGAGTAAAATCAAATAATAATTAGACATCAAATTAACTACTAACAGTAGCTATTTAAAATCATCACAAGTATTAATATCGGGGAAACTACATAAACTTTTTTTTTAATTTATTCAAAATGACTGAAATTAATTAAATTTCCTGATAATCTTCAAAATAATTTAATAAAATTCATATTTAATGAAATAAAAAATTATAATAGAGGCATGTTCACATTTTTGAGCATAACATACTAATGCAAACTACTAACACATGGTGGTTACTTCATGTGACAGCGATTGATGGACTTCCTGGCTGTAAGTCATTAAAATGCGATTATTGTGAAGTGGTCTAGGGTAAAGCGGAAATACGTCCCATCAAGAATTAGTCTTGACAAGCGCTAAAGGGGGAAAATTTGCATTGTAGTGAATTTCAAAACTATATTGCCACCAAAAATGAAGCACTTTCTACTGAAACCCAGACTGTTAAGGGGTTAAATCAATTTAAAAGTTGTAATAAAAAATTAGAGTAAAAACTCTTATATAATATATAACCGTTTAATCAATGATTACTTAGCGCTGGCCAGTGACTAAGTGGTTCTTAATTTCTACTGTTAGTCCCAGGTTTGAATCTTCGTTGGGGCATCGACGTATCCTTCTCTATGTGTTTATTTGTCTTTTCTTCTAGGATAACAAATAAATATGGCCCACCCTATAAACGGGTTTGTGGTGGTATGACCTGGGCAATTCTACTCGCCTATGTGACTTGGTTCATAGGTGCCCACCTGGTAAAGCATAATGAGTAGCAGTTCCCGGCCTTGTTATAGCGAAGAAATAGTCACACTGCCCACCATAAGAAATAAATGATTTACAGAACAATATGAATTTATTTTGAATTTTGAAAATTTATCTTAAATATTTAATTATAATTACATTTTGATAAATATACTAACTAGAAACAGGAGTGCACACATATTTTTAATTTAATAGGAACTGTGGTTATTATCGACTATAAACTTAATAATATTTATACAAAGAAAACGGCATTATGCAAAATTTACGTTATTAAATATATTAATTGCTGTATAGAATCATCATGAGTAAAATGAAATTCAGTCCCATTCAATTGGGAAATATGAAATGAAACTCTATGAAACTTTTTTGAAACGAATACTCTACTCTACATACTCTTTTAAAATGAATTATCTAATTTTAAATTAACAATTACATGAAATTCTTTTCATTTTATCAGAAATATAACAAATATGCATTCCATTCAAGTACTGTTCCTGAGTATATATATATTTTCATAGCAAAATTTTAATATCATAAATCCAATAAAATATTATAATTTACTTAATATTTCCCTTTACAATATAAATTGCCTGGATGAAGTTATAATGAATGAAATTGAATAATTTACTCATTAATGTTTTAAAAATTAATACCTTTCTCTAAAAAGAAATAAACAACGGTAACTGTATTCATCAAAATTGTTGGAGTATGTTTCCTTATTTAATCGTTATTCACTATAATTGCAACATATTAATAAAACTCAGAAATATAAAAATGTTTGATACTTGGTGCAGCAATATATTTTAAGACATATTAATTTATTATTTTCTTTGTTTTGAATGAAAAACATAAATTACTCATTTAAAATGTACTTTTGGTTGTTAAATTTGAAATCATTGAATAGTAATATAAAAAAGAATTATCATAAAATTATGTATTTTTAAAAGTTTTATTGTAAAATAAATTCCATTGAAAATTATTCATGTGGAGTTTATTTTAATTTCGTGGTATTTTGGCATTAACTTTTGTTTCAACTTATCTATATGAAAGCATATATGTTTATTGCATTACTATTTCTAAACAAAGACAAGTGCATGAAAAATATTTGTATTATTTAAAATCCTTCAGCTGCTAAGTAATCAAATTGTTGAGTGTTCTAATTTTTTTTTTATTTATCCCTTATAAAATTCAGCAGCTTTATTATACTAATTAAATAAACTTTTCCTTTAAATGGTAATGAATTAAATACTACACAAAGAAATTTCTATAGTACCCATTATAATGTTATAGATAATTAAAGAGACTGTTATTTTCACACCAAATCCATTATAATAGAAAAATAATATTTTTAAGTTTCAAATATTCTAATTGCTCCCAAACAAAGGGTATTGCATCAATTTCTGTCTGATTTCATTTGCAGATTGTTCTGAAATGTTACTGGTTTATTCAAGGTTATGTTTTCCACCATTAAAACCAGATAAAATCAATGAAAAATTAGTATGCACTCCACCATCCTCCGAACTTGCAGAAGATGCATCTTCCTTCTCTCTCTAAACATTTTATTTTTCCATCAATCTAAAAGACAATTCTGTTCAACCACAGCTGGGGCATAATTAATTTAATTATGCGTAGTCGCACAACTTCGCAAAAAACAATGATTTGCATTAGGGAAGATTTTATTTAGCAAGATGTTTATTTTTCTTTTCTCAAATGGAAACTAATCAAAGAGTGCTTTCAAATAAAGTGCTCCATTAAAGTACTTTTAAAATTTTAAAATTTAAAAGTTGTTATTTTAAGATAAAACTAGAAGAAAATTAATTTACTCTGTTTAATTACTCTGTTCATTACTTTATTTAGATCTTATAACTTTTTTAAATATCAAGTTATCATTAATATATATATATATATATATATATATATATATTTAATTTTCATTGAATGGAAATAGGAATGAAATACTTATTTATGAAATACTTTATTTTGAAATGAGTATTTTTTTGTTCCCAATGGCGGGCACCCTTGAGCAAGTATTGTACATTAGCCAATTAGCCGGAAACAGCTATTCATTTTATCATTACCCGGTGGGCACCTGTGAACCAAGTCACGGAGGTACTAGTAGCATCGCCCACAACCACAAACCCACTTATAGGACGGGTCACATTCATCCATCATCTGAAGAAAGGACAAGAAACACAAAGAGAAAGAGAAAGTACATCCATTCCCGAGCCGGGATTTGAACCCAGGTGTTCCCCATCCGTAATCAGTTACTCTAAACACTAAACAGGTTAAGCGGCTGAAATGAGTATTATTTGTTAAAAAAAAATAATATCAAATCATTATTTATAGTCAAAATTTTAAATATTTTACTATTCTATTCGACTATATTCATTGAGTATAATATAATGTGACTAGTCATTTAAAATTCTTTATCTTTTGTGGACATTTTCAATAACGTATAATTTGGAAATATTTTATAATACACTTAATGTCTCATGCACTTTACATAATACGGCTCACATAACATATTTGTAATTCATTGGAATAAATTTTATAAGCAATTTGGAATTCAAATAACTTAAGATAATTTAAAAATATATTTTTAGGATTTGAAAATGCATTTAAAACAAAATGATCTCATTTAACTTGAACACATGCAAACAATAGCTAATACCACTTTAATTGTTTCATTGCTGATATCTTATAAAATGCATTCTTTAATTAGAAATATTAAGAATAATATGAAATATTCAGAGTTAATCAATGAAATAACAGATCTTTAATATATATATATATATATATATATATATATATATATATATATATATATATATATATATATATATTCAACTGCGCTGGCAAGTAAACTACCGTAGGCTATGAACCTGGTTAGAATGAAGAGCGTATTAGACAGCAAATTTATGTCATTATTTGTCCAAACTATCATCGTTAGCAAATTGTCTGACTAAATGTATGATGAGGTACAGTATTGATTCGGTGTATTTAAGTTCGTCATACGAAATGAATACATCGAGTGTTTGGATGTGGTAGATTGTCTGTAATCTTTTGTGTCGAGAGCTGAATAACCAAATATGATATTTTTTTTAAAGCAATTTTTGCATTGAGATAAAATGGATGTAATTTAACATGCCTATTTCTAATATTTTTAATATGCGTATTATATAAAGTTTCAAATTATATTGTTTCCTTTTTTGTTAAAAGTTTATAAAAGATATCAATTAAATTAAATTGAAGTTTAGAAGAAATTTTCCTTTTGTTATAGAAGAAATACATATAAATTTGTTAAATGTATGAATTTAACTTATTATTATATGTTAAATTGTTAGACATATAATAAATATTTTTTCAAACAAAACCTATTTTTAAATAACGTTATATTTATTTTTTAAAATTATTATAAATTTGAAATACTTTTCCTAAAGTTTTAGAACTATATATAAATTGAAAGTGTTCACATATTATAATTTGCGGAATCAATTTAAATACTTCCATGTAATTAAATTAAAATAATCCAAATATGCAATTTAAAAGTACTTTTCATTTACTTAGAAATATAAAATAGAAAATATTTTGAACTTATTTGGAGATAGGAACTTATCAGGCGCTAAGAGATGAGGATATTCCCCAACGTGTAGCATTTGTAAGTTGCTATTTACATGAAAACATCACAGAACAACAACTTCCATCATGTATATTGTTCGCCGATGAAACTACTATTGTGTCCTCAATCAGAACACTATGCATGTGTGGTCGGGTGTAAATACTTATGTCATCTGATGCTGGAAGTGTTGGTAACATGCTGATTGGTCCATACTTAATGCCTGGACGCCTAGACTGGGTTTCTTACGCCGTTTTTTTGGAAGACGTTGTAAGTGGATGTTCCCACAACATGTAGTTATAGCATTATACCCTGATGTTTTTTGTTCCACACATTTCAACAAGAATGTACGGCACTTCTTGGACTTGACGTACCCAAACCACAAGATTGGCAGTGGTTGCTCTATATCATGGCCACCACGATCTCTGGACTTTACCTCCTTATATTTCTACCTCTGGGGATATCTGAAATCTTGGTGTACGAGACACCAATTCCATCAGACATGGACCTAATGCCATTATGACATCGCATTGTTGAATTGGCGGTACGCATCCGGGAAACTCCTGACCGAATCGAAATAGTTCGCGATTCCATGCCGTGCCAATGTGAAGCATGCTTTGCAGCTGATAAGGGAAATTTTGAGAACTTACTATGAATTTTAGCATTTTTCATTTCCATTTGGTACTGTTTTTTTTGTAAAATAATGATTATTTACAACGTTTGTTATCTTTTCTTTGCGTGACGGTCACGATGCAATTTCACTGTCACGATCGAGTTTTTGAGGAAGTATAATGTTTCGATCGAGTTTTTCATGACTATCGAGTTTTTCACTTTCCTAAGTAATTCTGCTTCCCCATGACCTGACACAACCATGTTTGACGTTTGGACATGACCTTTTGGGACACCCTGTATAGTAATTGTATTATTATCTTATTCTTTCAGTATAATTGTATTATTTTGCAAGTATTACCATCGTTCATTTGTAATTATGAAACTATTTTCTTATTGAGCCAACGTTCGAGTTATTTTTTTTCTTAAAAAAAGAAAATTTAAATTTTCTTCTATCTTATTTTTAGATAAATCATGATCTAAAAATTTGAAATTAACCAAATTATTTTAAATAATGTTTAATTATGAATATTGATATTATATAGAAGTATAACATAATTCTCCAGTTGATAAAAAGAAAATGCAGAATATTTAAAATCATATCTATCAAATTTAGATTTATTTGCAACATATGTCTTCAAAAATTTTAATTTATTAAAGATAAGTATTTCCAATTTTTAAATAGTGTCAGGATGAAAGTGTTCGTGTTTACCAATTATGAATGTGTGTATTAATATTTATTAAGAAAAGGAAACAAATTAATCTTCACCTAGTTGTTATTTTTCTGGAAAGCCTTCTTAATTATTTCCGTCATTGAAAGGTTTTATAATAAACCATTTTTTCCTGCTTGGTTGATTTTTCGTGGGTATTTTACTCAGAAGGGATTAAATGGGTTATGTCAGCCAACTGGATGTGATCCAAATAATATTTTTTAGGAAATACGTATTTTCATTTTTCATTCACGTGAAAAATCTCTATTAATGAGGATTTTCCTTGCACTATTTTATGTTCAAAACTGACCGTCAAGTTTTTTGTTCCTTTCATTTGTTCCATAACATCCAAGAAAAATCATAATTTGAAAACTTCTCTGTTTCTACATTTATGATAAATTAAAGATCTCATTTACATTCCAGAATAAGAGTGCTTGTTACAGTACTGACTTTAGCTAACTACTTCAGCAAAAGTGTAAGAAAAATATGTAGCTAAAATCATGGCTTAGAAATCCTTTTTTGTAAGTGCATTCAGACAAGTTCATTTCTAATGGATTTGCTAAAGACAATAAAATGTGCCTCTTTAGAAATATGAAGTGATGATGCAAATGTAACTTTAAATTAGATAAATAACAACTAAAATTTTTTTGACTTTGATAAATCATTCACTAAAAAAATAAAAAATATTATTAGTCGAAAAATATTACGACACTTTATTATATATTTTAGATATTATTTATTACTGGTTACCAAAACTATTTAATGTTGAATGTTAATTAAATTAGAAATTTCGTCAAATTAATGTTATTGTATCTCTGTAGAAGCTAATTGAGAAAGTATTAAGAATCTAGGTTAAGAAAATTTTGAGAAAATATTAGGTTGGGGAACAAGAAATCCATTATTTTTACGTGAACTTATTGTAACTTCTTTCAGATTCGCTCTGTAAAAAGGTTTAAAACAGTTTTCATGTAGATTTTTAGGTCTTGTGTGAAGCTACGACTGCTGACATGCTGTCAAGTTTGATAATTTTTGATATTTTATAGACATTCTCGACGATGTTGTATCCATGCGAGGTGCAAATTTAGCATCCAAATACCTGAACGGAATCGACGAAACCAAAATTGTGCGTAACTGGTTGTTACAGTCATAAGGACGATAAACACCTTTTACAATTTTAGCCACCTGGTTAGCATTTTCGCCATTACAAAAGAAAAACTAAAATGTATCGAATTTTCTCTTTTTTGTCTTCTATTTTTAAAACCTTGTACTCATAACTGAATGAATCAAACAAAAAACCGCAAGAATATTTTAGTGTCAAATGTCACCTTTCCAATGAGCATAAATTTGAAATTGTTTGATAGATACCTCACGAGATAGCGATCACTACAGACGTCTACCGAAAATATAATGGATAACTTTTACCTAATATAGAGAAGTTTTAAACTCTATTACATAGACATTAGTTTACTGAAATATATATATATATATATATATATATATATATATAATCTCACGTACAACACTTTACAGTAGGTTTGCTGTGAAAATGATATAATTGCACATAATCCACCAACTTTCTATGTTATGTTTAGCTAGCAATTAAATTCTTAAAACCATGATAAATCATCTGCATCAGAAAGAATCAAAGATTAGGCTTCTAATAAAAATAAAACAAAACTTATCAAAGCAATCTCTTGAATTCGTGTTATTTGGATGCAGAAACAAACACCTACTGAGGGGAAAGTTCCATCACTCCTTTTTTGTAAAAAAAAAAAAAAAAAAAAAAAAAAAAAAAAAAAAAAAAAAAAAAAGAGACAAATTAGAATGTTGTAATTAGCATACGGCAGCATAAATAGGGAAATGCTACTTAAAGATATCTTTGTATTTAATACCTTACTGAAACAGATAAATATGCCACTTATAAATGTGAAATGTCAAATTTTGTCTTTATGAGTCCTTCTATACTGAGAAGTGAGTGCGGTAAAGACACTCACTTTAATTTTTATTTTTTAATTCAACTCTGTAAAAATCTGTACGAAATTCCAACTAAACACCAGTAGAACCATATTACGGACAATATAATTATTAACTCTTTCTGAGGATACTTACGTCATCAGACAGTCAAAGAAGGTGTAGTTGAGACATTGTTTTTGATTGAAAAGATAACTTGATAGTTATTCCTGGCAATCAATGAAGAAGAAACAAAATTTATTACAAATGTTAACTGATATACTAAAGTACTTATCATCTCTAAAATTAAGATTTGAGTTATACATTTGAGACTGTGAATAAATTTAAATATCTGTGCACAATACCCTCAGCGATAAAAAATTAAAATTGAAATAACAAACAGGAAAACATTTTCCAATAGAGGTTCCTAAAAACTTAGAAGTCAACTCGAAGCTAAATAGTATAAAAATAAAATAAAGCATTGATAATACGTATGGCTCTTTACGGATTTGTACGTTGATAGCTAAACAAGGCAAACAAAGATACTCCATTGATTTTCATAAAAAAAAATCATTTGGGAAAATATTCCAACCAATGAAAGAAAATAATTTATGGAAAATGTTTATAATTATAAATTGTTAATTAATAATAATTTATAGAAACGTTTATACAACCATGAAATCTATTAAATATATAATGATCCACACATTCTGCAAATTGTAAAGGGTTTCCGTATTTGATGTTTGGGTCATATTTAGAAATATAGTAGATTTTCTCCACAAAAGACAAACTTTTTCAAGAATAGAAGAGAAATGTCATATACGACGACCAAACTAAATGGTTAGTATGTGCAAAAAAAGACCTAAGCATTTTGTGGGTGAATTAACAGATGAAAAACAATTGAGCAGAGGAATTTTGGAGAAGCAGTATTCACCTGTAACAAGCTGAGCGCAATATGTCTATATATATATATATATATATATATATATATATATATATATATATATTACAATAATAAATTGTTGTAGTTAGTTGATGGTTGTAATTTGGTTAATGTTCAAGTTTTTTATATATGAAAATATTTAATATTTTAAAAGTTATGTTTTCTCAAAAGTCTCATATATTTTATCATATTCTTAATTTTTTTTAAAATTGTAAATAATATTAAAAAATTATAACTATTTAAAAAAAAAACAATTTGGTTCAGTAAAATAATTAATTATTAAATACCGGTTATTTTTATTTGATTAGCACATCTTTACTTTTGATTTGTTTGTGATAAACACTCTCAATGGCAATTTAAACACTGAAAATTTTGTTTTAAATCAAAATATTTAGAATGATAATTATACTATTTTCCTTTTTTTAATAGTTTCAGGATTAAAAAAGGCTATATTTAAATTTTTGCTTATTAATAATCCTCCTCCAAGTCACATCATTTTTTAAAACTCCAATTATTGTACCTTAAATTCACGCGAGTCAATTTTCTTAAGTAAACAGCAAATATACATGCTTAATATACTTCTACATTACTATTATGTAAATAGCTCATCATTTGATACTTTCATTGCATTTTAGTTCATAAAAAAGGAAGAACAAATTTTGCAAAAAGAAGTTTCCAAACTATAAATTTGAAATGTATGCATTGTTTACCATAAACAGAGATTTTTTAGAAAGTAGAATATTAAGCATCAAATTATTCGAATTGTTGTACAAGCTTTTGAAAATTATTGAAGATAAAATTAAAATTGTGTGCTTTGTTTACTTATTAGCATTTAACCCTTCCATAATTTTGAAATATAGAGTGAAAGAAATGAATTATTTATTAAAAATTAATAATGTAAATTTTTATGTGATGATATAAGTATGAAATTCAATGAGAAATTCTGACAAGTAGTACATATACTCATTAATTACAATTTTTACATATTTTTAATTTGATAAAACAAACCATTTTTAGGAAAAGGAAATGTAGATTTTGGTATTAGTAATATTCATATTGTGATTCTGTTTTTAAGTGAATTATCTGTTATTTTATTTCATATATGTTGTTTTGGTAATCAATTCTATCAAATAATATAATTTAATAATACGATGATTTTAAACTTTATAAATTGAAAAAGGCTATAGTAATTATATAGAAAACAATATATAATCTTGAAACAATTTAATTAGAAAATAATTTTAACTACAAAACAATATATAAAATTATATGTATATCAAAATTTAGATTATGGATAGATGCCTTATCAGATGATCATTTTTGTATTTAGACTAAGTTAATGTATTTTATAGACCACTTTATTAACAAAGATATAAATGAGCTTAATTATTATTTAATGTGTCACAGGATATTCTTTATAAATTCTACTCAAAGGGGTCATATTGTTTTTAAACCCAACCTTAATTTAATATATTATATTAAGTACCTTATTCTTATTTATCTGAGTGAGAATACATGTATTATAGAACAATTATATATTATAGTACATAAATTATAGATGCATATTATATCTCACACACAAGGAAAAAATTAATTTCCGAAATGCTGATATTTACTTAGCTTTCTTAAAGTTTTTCCAAAACTTTTTCTGCTCACCGTTTTACATCCTTTTTAAATAGAAGAAATGATATAAATGTTCAAGTACTAGGGTTTAACACATTTTTAGAACGGGTTCGGAGCCGCTTAATTGACATTTCTATAGTTATATGTTCGACCAGATAGCCTTGTTTCAGTGATGTATGCCTGCATCGTGATTTCCATGATAGAAGAGCTTTCGTAAAATTTCTAGGGGTATTGCATTCCAATGCTCTTCAACTGCTTTCCAGAGTCCATCTATCATGGCGTGTTTGCGTTCAGAAAGTGCTCTTTTTAACAGAACGAAGGCACAATAGTCCATGGGTGAAACATCAGATGACTTCGCAGGAATAGGTTGAAAAGGTATGTATGCAATATCTGTATTGGTATTAGTTTTTTCAAGGAATGCAATGATAGTTTTTGAAGTATGACTTGTAGCTTTGTCTTAATGAAGTTTCACTCTTTGAAAGTCATTGGGATAAAATGTGGGATTTCTTCTGTAAATAGACGCGTAAATCCTTCTCCTGATAGTATGATCATTTTATTTTAACATTTATTCCACTCTTCTTATTTTTAATTGGCCGCCCAACCTGTCAAGTGGTTAGCGTAACTAATTACGGATGGGGAGGACCTGGGTTCGAATCCCGGCTCGGGCATGGATGTACTTTCTCTTTCTGTCTCTGTGTTTCTTGTCTTTTCTTCAGATTATGGATGAATGTGTCCTGCCCTATAAACAGGTTTGTGGTGATGTGGTGTGGCATTTGCTACTCGTACCTCCGTGACTTGGTTCACAGGTGCCCGGGTAACTATAAAATGAGTAGCTGTTTCCAACCTTGTTGTGGCTAATGGGCTAATGCTAAACTACTTGTGTTAGCTAACCTAAGCTACTTGCTCAAGGGTGCCCCCCATTTGAAACAAAAAATAATTTAATTCCCCATTGTAGGAAAAACCTACGACAATCAAAGTCCTTACTAAAACTTTGTTTACATTGACGGATACAAGGTTTATACATTTTTGTCCTCTTTTTCTATAGTAAATATACCTTTCCTTGTTGCAGTCCTTTAGATTAACCCATACTTCATCAAGGATTAAAATGTATTTATTTCCATATATCTTTCTGAGGATGGTTTTCATACAGGATTCTACAAAATGCTGTACGTTGAGCCACATTTCTCGGCAAAAGCTGGTGAACATTTAGATTTTTAGCTTTTTTAAGTTGTAATCTTGGTTCATTATATTATTTATTGTTGCTACAGATGTATCTAAAGACTTTGCAATCGATTTCTGTGTTGGTGTATTTTTTTCTTGTTACCAGCAATTTCACTTTAGAAACATTTCAAAAGTATCTTTTTCGGATATTCATTTGGAGTCTTCTTTCCATGTAAAAATAATGATAGACGGTTTTTACCTGTCCGATTAATAATGTTGCTTATTTTGCACTTAGAAATTTTAATATCATGCATTTCACATCGTTTTTGAATTCCGGAATAAGAATAGATTTCTTCGGAAAGCTCAAAAACATATCCTTCATTCCACAGCTTGTTTACATGCGACATTTTGAAAGAAGAATAAATTTAAAAGTAGCGGAAGATATTTCTCATTTCAAATAATAAGTTGTTGCTAAAAAATTTTATTCTAAAACGTTTACTTTTTTAAATTTTTTTTTATTGAAATCGTTCTAAAAAGGTGTTAATTCCCTCTGTATTTACATTTCTTTAAAAAAATACCTCACATTTTTATTCTAAAAGTATATATATTCATTGTTTTTATTATACTCTTTTCACTTTCTATAAGTTTATAATTATTCATTTTTATCACCTATATATTTAAAATATCTTAAATAAATGCTTAGTCAAATTTTTAAACAAATTATAAGTACAAAATTTTTAAAACAAAATTTTATTAAAGATAATGCTTTAAAAATCCTACCTTTATCAATTCTTGGCTTTCTTTTTAAAAGTGTGAACTTTTTTCACATTTAATATATATGTCAATTTCTATTCATGATATAGGTATTGTGGATAAAAAATTTTTTCGAAATCTTTAACAGTAGATGTGACAAATTCTTTTGTGAAAAATATGTTGTTTAGTTAAAGAAATGGAGAAAATCTCTCAGAAATTACCGATTAAAATAGCATTAATCAAAATAAGGAAGACATTTGCTTACAAGCGATTAGTGTTCGCCAGTCTCTGTTTATCAATTGGACTGGAAAGAGAAAATAAAAATTGAACGGAGCGACTTGCAACTTGGAGATTAGCATGACATTTTTGCAGAAAAAAATTCAATTTTTATTTTATCCTTCCAGTTCAATTCTTAGCAATTTGTGATAGAATGTATTTGAAACTATTTTTTGATAAATAGGGTTATAGCAAAACAAATACTAGTAACTATAATTTCTGAAGCTGGTAGCAATAAGTGCAGACATTCTAATCCATTTTTAATATAGGCTTTCAGAAGCATCTATCTTTTTATAAAATTCTTCTGATATCATTTCGTTTATAAACTATTTTTGTTTTTGGAACTTTTAAAAAGATATTTGCATTTAAGTGGTATCACATTGAAATTTTTTATAATATTTTTGATGTTTTCTAAATGCAATTAAGTAATTAAATAAGCATTTCTCCAGTGGCAATGTACACGGTAATATATAAGCAATAGACAAGAAAAAACGAAATATTATTGCCCTATACGCAAACATACTGCTTAATAATGCTAAATTTCTGTGGTGACTAGAATGCTTTGCGATATCCTACAATGATTCAATCGTTGCTCAGTAGACAGGTTGAGTTCTGCAGGACAAACTATACGAAATATGTGAACCATTAAACAGTTATGAACTGAATACTATTGTGGAAACAAAAACAGAGTACACATTTTACGATATTAACTTTAAATACTAAGACATCATATTCCAATATAATAACCAAGATATTCTGATTTTTATTTATCGCATAATCTTTAATTAACTTAAATGAATACATAAATAAACTTTAAGTTTGAATGTCATTGCCATTCTAGAGTATACAAAAAAATCAGAAAATAGTATTTCCCTTATGAGTGATTACAGAAGGAATAGCTAATAAACCAATAACACTTATAAACTTCAAATCAAGTTTAATTTACTTCCCTAGTCGGATTAAAATGTGTCAATTTCAAATTTAACTCATCCATGACATAACTAAATACTATTCTATAAAAACAGCATGTATTGCACAGTGAAATATTGAAAATACTGTTTATAACCATTGCCAAATTAATACCAGCAATATAACTATATTTTTTTGGCATCAATCAGAGTTTAATTGACCTTTCAATTACAAAAATAACAACAGCCTTAAAATAAATTTTGAAAATAAAAGCACATGATACATTCAAAAACTCAATGCAGAACTTAGAAATAATCACGCATAATGAAAAAAATGTATTATGTAAAATTAAAGCAAATACAGCGCAAATAATATTTTACAAAATGAAACTGAAAAATAATTGAAATGGATATGGATAATTATAGGAAATATTCCATGTTATCACTGTTTTTCTAATTGAAATCAATTATCTTATTCTTAATTTCAATTTTTATTTAATAAGTTTAAATATCATCAACCAGATAATATTTTTGAATGATAAAACCTCCAAGACGAAATCAGTAAAAATTTCTGAAATTTTGACTCTTATTAGTTTCTCAAATGATTGCAAACTATAAAATAAATATCTTGGTAAATCCTGAAATACATTTTATTTCTCTTGAAACTTAAATATATTATAATGTATAAAGGGTGATGAGACCTATTATCGTCAAATAATTTTAAACTTTTTAATTGTTTCTTTAGAGAAATTCTTCACATTATAATGAACATTACAAACATTATAAAACAAATAATTAAAAAATATATATATATATATATATATATATATATATATATATATATATATATATATATATATATATATACCAAAGAGAAAGAAGAATAAGTACATACAGTATACAAAGAATTATAAAGAAGAAAACAAATTATTTAATAAGATTTCAGATGATTAATATGAGAAAAAGAACAGAAGGATAAAAGAAAAAAATTAATTCTACAAATATTAAATTAAGAAGAAAATAAATTTAATGAAACTAGTTACTAAATTTAGTAAATTAATTTAACTAAGTGAATTAAAGATTTAAGGTACTTAGAAGAATTCAAACATATTATTAATTTTACTTAATTATGAATATAAGAAAAGATATTAAATTGAAATAATTTTTATAATTGGTCCATTCTTTTTCAAGGAGAGATAAGATTAAATAAGATTTAATACTTGGAAATTGAATCATAAAGAATTAAATTAGAAAAGACAATTTTCCCGTTTCTGAAAAAAAAAAAAAAATCAAAAATTGGGTGGCACTTCTGTATTTTGAAAATGATTCATTAAATACTGCTTTATTTGCTAAACTGTTTTAATAAATTCATTTTTGTGTATTTGTTTAATAGTTGATAGATATTTACTTGTTATTTGCTTACATATAAATATTATAAACCTTCAACATATTTCATAATTGATTTTCAATTCAAAGAAAATAACTTAAATTTTTAATGATAGGACATTTTGTTTCTAAAATATCTTTTTATTGAACTTAAAAAAATTTCAGTTATTTCATCATTAATAAAATTAGCGAGAGGAGCTCAAAATTTATAAAAAATAATAATTAAATTGATTTAAAATGAATTACTAGCATAAAATCTATAAACAGTGTTTTATGCAACTTAGAAGTAAGAGCCATATTATTAAGCTTATACTTGATAGATTAAATTGGAATTTCATAAATTTAAACTTTAAAAATACCATCTGTTCAATAATTCAGAAAATAAATGTCTGTAATAATTTCATATAAATTGTGCATACTTTGTTCCCTGCAATTAGTGGGTTTAATTTCTTATCTAAATTATACGAAATATTGATTTTTTTCCTTCCGTAATGAAAACTAACGATTGCCAGTTGTATATTATAGAAAAATGGATGCTTTTGTTGAAAATGTTCATATTAATATTTATTAGATTTAAAATAGATTAATTATTAAATAGCTTAACGAAAATCAAAATTTTACTTAAACAATGATAATTCCTTATAAAGATTTTTATTGATATAGGAATAAGTATTAGAGAACTATAATATAGTGATTATTTATTCATTTACTAATACGGTAATTTATTTTGTTGAAAACAATGCTATTTATTTTGTTAGTTAACTAAGTTGGTTTTATCAAGCACTTGTTAACCATTTATGATACTTATAATTTCTGGTTTTACTATGTTAATATTTTTTTAAATATATAAGTTTTACTAAATTCTTTTATTTAAAATCATTGTCAGTAATTAGAAAGAAACAGTAAAGTGAAATTGTACTCATTTTATGGGACTCATAATAAAGTTTCATTGAATAAATTCATCACAGAACCACACATGTTTTTAAATTTAATTTCGAAGTTGATAAAATATTTTTCCAATAAAAAAGTGAATGTCCTTATTATATTTGGTAGATATCATTAATTCTTTATTTAAAAACAATATTAAACTTTTAATTAAAAAGAGACTTTATTATAATTGTAAGCAAGTATAATTACTTCACTTTGAATATGAACAATTATTCATTACCAACACATATTAATACTTTTGATAGGATCGTTTTATTGTGCATGTTTCATCAACGAATGTTATGCAAATATTAACATATCCTATCTATTTGTCACATTAAGAGTATTTATAAGCACAGTTTTCTTTTTTTATTCTGAATGTCAATTTCTATTTAAACAAATTGTAGACAACTAATATTGCATATTTTTATTGGTATTACTGCCTCATATTACTCACAATTATAACTAAAGTATTGTCCATTAAACAATAAGTTAAATGCGTATGCACTAAATTTTCTCTAATATATATATATATATATATATATATATATATATATATATATATATA
>JAPDSC010085779.1:16581-28904 GCA_026290005.1 Latrodectus geometricus | reverse complement strand
ATATATATATATATATATATATATATATATATATATATATATATATAAACTATAAATATGCTAAAACTTAAGTGATAACGCTTAAGTAAGTAATAAATGGTATTGTGCTTAAGAGTTTATATGCCCAAATTAAAGGAAAATTAAAAAGCAAAACTGAAACTTCCGGATTTTGCCAATAATGGTACTATTTATGGCAAAACCGGAAAGTTTGGGTTTTAACATAAACATCTATGGAATTGAATTCCATCATTAAGTAAACAAATAAATTATAAATAAAGCTCTGTAAAATTAAATGTTTCATATTAAATATATTTTTATATCTAATATCTAATTTGGCAGTGATTTATATGTGTTTGCACAAAAAATATTTGATATGAACAAGAGTGTCATACAATTTTTTTTAACTAGATAATTTTGCTTTTATTAATAAATTTTTATTTCGCTTAACAGTGTATATTGCAAATTTGTGCAATGTTATATACATTAAGTTAATACTAGATAAATAATAATTGAAGACTAAATAATGAGAGATAAATAGACTAAATATTTGGTATTCAACTATTATTTATCTTTCATGAATTCGATAGTTAAAAATTGAAAACTGTATTTCTTATTCACATTTTTAACTATTCAATTTAAATGAAATAATTTAATTTTTTCGAACATACTATATTTTTTTTAATATTTATAAATAATTTTGCAATTTAGTAACTGTACATTTACATAATTTTTAAGTACTATTAATTAGTTTATAAAGTTACATATTATTAGTAAACAAATTGTTCTGAAAACTACTAATGAAATGCAGTATTAAAGAAAGATTTTATTAAACTAGAAATTTCCATAATTTATTAATTATTAAATATAAAACGTTTCTTTCTTCATTAGTTTATAACATAAAAGTTACAACCGATGCAAAATAATAATTCATTATAACCTAACAAACTACAAACTATATTTAATTTTATAACAAAAAAATTAGTGCATTTTTTAAATTTAAAATAAATAGTTCATGTTTTTTTGTTATCTTCTATTAAAATATGCTTTTTTCCTCAATTTCTTTAAGCAAATACAAATTCTTTTATATTGGGTTAAGACAAGAATATCATAAAAAGTAATGCGATATTTGGAAAATTATTCATGAATAAATCTTTAAGATAAAAAATTTACGATTGTATAATACATGTTCGTATTGTTTTTGACGAAGACCATAAATTATCTTATCATAACTATGTTGAGTTAAATAATGAATTTAAATATCGCAAATAAAAATTAAAATATGAGTTGGAGCATATCTCTCAATTTATTTTATTTTATTTTGATTTATTTTTATTTTTCAAAAAATATCACCATTTTTTTTCAATGTATCTAATAAAATGATATTAAATCATCATCCAAGGAAGCCACATTTTATTTACTGTTTCAATATCTCTTTATAGTTATATTTATAAACAAATTAAAATTAATTTAACTTAATTTTCTATTTGTTAATAAACCCCAAAATAAAATAAGTTTCTTTGGTTTTCTTTGAAAATCAATTATCCATCTATATATATGCATCATTAAAACTAATTCCATTTTTCAACAATTAAACATTCATTACATATTTTTCATTCAAATTTAGTTTATATGAATTGAAAATCTAATTTTAGAAAACAAACACACAAATACAACATCGAAATCAACAGAAATATATTTTGTTACTTTCTAGAAACAAAAATAAATCTCATTAAGGAAAATAAAGTATATCATTTGAATTGTATTTCAATTCATGTATCTAGAAATTATCGTAGCGTAAAATTCTATGCAATTATTCTATGCATAAAATTCTATTACCTGATGGTTTTCAATTGATTTCCAGGTATTTTGCTTATTTTTAACAATTTTTGGATTTGAATAGAATTAATTTGCATTTGTAGGTCTTATAAATGGATCTAAGCAAATAAATTTCCTGTAAACGAAATTAATCTATATTATTTCTAATCATTGCCAGATTTAGAAATAATTAAAAAAGTTTTCGTGTAGCACAAATAAAAACTTAATTATAAAAAGAAAAGCACTTTGTTTAACTTTATTTACCGCTTGTAGGCAAAATTTTTTAATTATTTGGAAATTTTTCACTGATTATGATGAAAATAATATTTATTTTCGTCAATTATATATATAAAACATTGATATTAAAGAAAAAGATAATAAGGTTAAAATTTATTTTCAGATTTAACCTTTTGAATATATAAATACTAATTATTTTTATATACATTATTTTGAAAATTCTTTCAAAAGTTAATATCTTCAAATATCATTTCAAGGATTTTCAACTTTAGAAATATTTACTTTTTTGAGATAAGCATGTATTTATAACATTTGTACCAAATTTTCGAATCTTTGGCTTTCAGCTGTTGTTTTTATTTATTACAAACAAATCCTAACATACAATTTAAAAATTAGTCTTAAAATGTATACTGTTTCTTTATTTGGCATAAAAAGCTATTAAAAATTATTATTTATAGTAAAATTCTATATCTCATAAAAACAAAATCAATTATGAACAAATGATTAAGTATTTCATTCAATTGGAAACAATAAATTAAAAAAGAGCTTTTATTAAAAAAAAATCAGTTTAAACAAGATTACCAATTAGTTATAATAAAATGAAAAATACATTTATATATAATACATCTGTTTTAATAAAGTTATGTCTCATTTAAATACATTTCATTAATATTATTAACATGTGTTATTAGTTTTGTTTGTACTAGATTAAGTACCTTGAAATTTACAATCATAATCATATTTAAATTCCTAGACTTAAAAAAATAGTGGTAAGTATTTTGAAAATTTGAAATCTAATTTGAAAAAAAAAATCCTAATAATTTCATAAATGCAGCATTTTAAAGTTATCTGCTAAATAAATCAAAAAACAAGTTTTTTTAATGAATTATCATGCAATTTTTAACATTAATGAGTTAAAATGAACCAATGTGGTGCTATAACATTTGTAAATTAAAAATTTTTTTATCAAAGTAACATGCAGTTTAATAAGTACATCAGAATGAAAGTTATTGAAATCTGCATAATATATTAATAAACAAAAGAAATAAATAATAATTATTTGTCTGTAATATTATTAGAAAGTTATATTTATCAGAAAATATACCTCTGTTTCAAGTTGAATTTTTTATCAAATGCGATAAATGGACTAAGATAAATCATTCTGTATACATTGAGAATATCTTTACTCATGTAAAAACCTAGGAGAGCTTACACCCTCGGCGACAAAGAAAAGTGCCAAGCAAAAACGGCGAGGGTGGCAAGTGAATACATGTAGCCATATCTCCAACTCGTAGCCCAAAGACAGAATGCCAAAATTTAAAATGCCAACCAAGTAAAGGGTACAAAACGAAAATTCCACCTAAAGTTTGATAAAATTCATCTTTTACAGTATCTAATGTATGACAAAGAACAAGGTTGGCACAATTATTGCAAACCAAAATCATTCCTACCAAAGGTGTAGGTTTTGCTAAGATCCAATTATTTACTCAAATTAATTAAATTTATAATTTGCATGTACTTAGCTTTATTAGTTTATACTGTGAAAGTTGCTAAATGCGTTCATTTTAAAATTTTACACAATTATATTAAATGAGATTTCACTATCAACGAAAGGAATATTCCTCAGAGATATAAATACATATTATTATTTTGAAATCAAATTATTATGTCCCATTGTTAAAATAATTTAATTCTTAACAATGGGATACAATAATTTGATTTCAAAGTAACAATACATGCACATTTCAAAAATTCTAAAATTTGTACACAAAATATCAATATATATTTGCTTGATAAATTGTAAAAACATTTTATTGTTCTTTAAAATATAAAATTAAAATTCTCTTAAAAATGATATTCTCTAAAATCATTAAACAGGACTTAATATCTGCTATGTAACTACAATCTAAAAAATAAGGAAACTAAAAAAAAATTAAAATTAAAATTTAAAAAAATAAGTGTTTTAAATCTTAAGATGAAATCATCAAAAATAGGAATTTAATTTCAATTAAGAATAAATATTATCTATGTTGTTTTTGTTGTCGTGTACCAGCCAGACTGGCAGTAGGGGGTGCGCTACTCGACTTTTCCAACTGAACTAAATTTGGTGTGGAGTCCGACTTTCTCAGTACACACATGCCATAGGTACCCGTTTATAGGGTAGGCAACCATTCACACACAAAGAAAGGACAAAGACAAGAAAGAGAGAGAGAGAAAGTACATCCATGCCCGAGCCAGGATTCAAACCCAGGTCCCACCCATCCATTTGTAGTCAGGTACGCTAACCACTAGACAGGTTGGGTGGCAACGGCAATAAATAATTTTTTGTTGTCGTGTGCCAGCCAGGTTGGCAATAGGGGGTGCGCTACTCCACTTTTCCAACTGAACTAAATGTGGTGTGGAGTCCGACTTCCTCAGTACATACATGCCATAGGTACCTGTTTATAGGTAAGGCAACTATTCACACACAAAGAAAGGACGAAGACAAGAAAGAGGGAGAGAGAGAGAAAGTACATCCATGCCGGATCCAGGATTCGAACCCAGGTCCCACACATGTGTAGTCAGGTACGCTAACCACTAGACTGGTTGGGCGGCAATAATATTTATCTCTAAATTTATAAAATAACTATGGTAATCTTCCCGATTTCTAAAATGTGATATGGATATGGGGCGGTATTGGATGTCACTCTCGCACTCCTCTAATATGAATTGCCAGTACTTTAAACAGCCAGACTTACATCTCCTAATTGTTGGAGTCACTTGTTCTGCTTACATTCAGAACTTGCCTACAGCCATATTTCAACAGGATAAAGTGAACCACGTGTGGAACGCATCATCCAAAGGTTTATCGTCATTCCTCTCCGGATCTTTCATCAATAGAAAAGATATGGTACTTGACTGCTCAACGATTGAACCAAACTGCTTCCTCAGTTGCCACACCAGATCAAATATGTTAACATGTGGAAGCTGCTTGGTCTGATGTACCCCATGAACACAAACAAAGGGTATTTATTCAATGCCGAGGCATGTTACAATTGTTATCTCCAATAATGGAGGCTACTCTGATTTCTGATTTTGTCAGGAACCATACGTCGCAGAAGTCTTTAAATTTAACCCTTTGATACTTGATTAACATGTTATCTGCAATATAAATGTTGTGATACCTCTGGTCTTTCTTGGTGTTGCAATTTGAGTGGCCAATAGTATAGTATTGCATTTTACTCTACAACGTATGTGGTTCATCTATAAATAGAAAACATTTACATTTTTCCAGATAAAGATGAATATTCTTTTTAAATTTGTGTAACTAACTTACATGATTATATATCCTAAATTACAATACTAAATAATCTTAATTTATCTAATCTTAATTTTTCTCAAATATGATCCCATTTTCATAATTTTGTTATTATTTATTTTCAATTATTTAAATCATTTTTTAATAAAAAATCTGCAAAATCGATGAAAATATTTATTATTAAGTTAAAATTATATATTTTTTATTAAATTTGTTAAAACTTTATGTTGAAAAATAATTATTTATATTAAACATAATTACTGCATTATGAGTTATAGTGTAAATATTCTTGAATTTGTATTTTCAAAATGTAGATATTTAAAATTAAGATTTTGATTGAATAGAAATAAATTTAAATTTATGAGTAATGCCTCCTTTACTTCATGTCTCAAATGAAGTAAGAAATTAAGCTTTGGAAATTATTTTAATATATTTCTGTACAAAACTGTATTTTTTAAAAGACTCTTATGTAGTGCTGTTTACAAAGAAACCTAATTAAGTTCTATATTTATTTTTGCTAAAATTTAAGCTCTTTCATTTATTAAGACATTTATGAATGTAAAAGAATATTCAAATAAAAAGGGAAAAAAAACGCAAATTATATTAGACATTTTTTTTCAGTGTTAGAAAATGTCAAACAAATTAAAAAAAATAGAATTTTAAAGAACTTAATTAATTTCTACTGCAAAATAGTTACAAAAATACTCTTTAAAATTGTATACTTAAAAGTTATACTTCAACATTTCTTTTTAAATTTAATTAATTTTAATACACACATATCATATAAAATTAGAAGGAGAATTAACATGTTAAATAATTTGCTTAGATGATCAAATATTGTGACGTCATATCTAAGTCAGTTACTTATTATTATGATAAAGTAGGATTTATTGCATCTTTGTGAATTAAATAATACATTACTTTTATTTTATTTAATATTTAGTTATATCTTTATGTTTTCTTATACAAACATAGAAATAATTGCATTATTCAAAGATTCGAGTCAAATTATAACAATAGTTTAGTGACATAACTAATATATTGTTACAAACAACAATATTAAATTTAATTACATTGGTTTTCATTATTTGGAATTTATATAAATATGTATCTTAAACAAGCCTGTTGCAAAATAATAACAAATAAATATTTACCTAGACATGTTTAAATTCTTAATAATTTCAAGACAACTAAACGAAATATTTCTTTCAAAATTTAATTTCCTTTTTCTACAAAAATATATGTCAAAAAAATGATCATCATCTTAATTTGGGGAATTAAAAAAGAAAAAAAAATTCATTGAAGTTTCATTCTTTTTCATTAAACTTCAAATACTATTTAGAATTATTCGCACAAATTAAATTTTACAGTCTAAAATATAGAAAATCATGTGTAGATGCACATGATTTTTTCTACAATAGTAGATTTTAAACACAAAAAAAGTAGATAAATATTTCTTGTCGAAATTTTATTATACTATGTTAATTTTGAGTTTTGTTGTTGTTGTTGTCGTATGCCAGCCAGGCTGGCAATATGTGGTGCGCTGCTCCACTTTTCCAACTGATCCATATTTGGTGTGGAGTCCGACTTCCTCAGTACACATATGCCATAGGTACTGAGGAAGTCGGACTCCACACCAAATATGGTACCCGTTTATAGGGTAGGCAACCATTCACACACACACACACACAAAGAAAGGACAAAGACAAGAACGAGAGAGAGAAAGTACATCCATGCCCGAGCCAGGATTCAAACCCAGGTCCCACCCATCTGTAGTCAGGTACGCTAACCACTAGACAGGTGGGGCAGCAATTTTGACTTTTAAATCTATATTATGTTTTATATTTCATTGATAGAAAAAGTGTTAATATATTATGGATTAGCAATTTCAAATTCATTTATGTTAAATACGAATTTATCTGATATTAATAAAATTACTCACTGCATCTTTAAACTGCCTTTTATATTTCTACTTTAATTCAAGCAACTACAAAAACAATTTCTGGATAAATATACTTATAATTGCTTTTCTTTATGGAATGTGTAGCATTATATTGTTATAAGTCTGGGTATCTCAAAATTAAATGTTGCTAGGTAATCACTGACGCTTTCAAATATTAGTTTGATATTTGTTGCCAAAGTTCTTAACAAAGATATGTTATTTTAGCATGATTTTTTTTTACTAACAATACATTTAAAAAATCATCTTGCTCAAGAAACTGAATTGAAACTTGGTTGTGATAATTCAATGGGGATTATCGAAATAAGAGGGTTTTGATTAACTTAATTTTTTTTTACAGTACTAACATACCAACTTACTCCAAAGTAAAAATATGTTTAATAATGTTGAATCGTTGTGAATATATGAACATTGACAACGATTGACAACTTTCAAGATAAATTCTATGAAAAATTGTCAAATTGGTTTTTGTGGTAGACAATATCATTGCTTGGCAAGAACAGAATAGGAAAATGCACATGTGACATACCATGCGATTATGCAGCTTTGGAAATAAGTATGACAAATATCAATGAGATACAATGTAAATATTTTACTCTAAAAACTATTCACGTTATCTCCCGCAAAACCTGACAGAAGTTCAAAAAAAGATTCGCCTTGATCTAAGAAATAAATAAAAAATACTCAATGTTATTCGATAATTTGTTGTCCAGAAATCATTGGCGAAATTAGAAGAAACATGAGAAGAGGTAAATCATTATTGGTTGAAGTGCCATCCAGCGTGACGGCTAGATTTAGCGCCTAATGATTTCTTTATGATTCCAAAACCTAAAAAATTAATTACGTTGTTTGCGATTTTTGACATCCGAAGAAGCAGTTAACGCATTCAAAATGATTGATTGTGTGTATCATAATAGGAGTTTGAAAAAGTACTTTGAAAATTGTATATTGATTTTCATGAACAATATTTAAAAAAAAATACAAAATAGATTTTAATATTAAATAAATATTTGCTTTTTCATTATTATTAGAAATAGAAATATCAAACCTGGTAAATTTCAGTTCTGTACTAACATTTTGTATTCGTATCGTATTCTACAAATAATATTATAGTTAACTAAAAAATCTTTTATATGAAATTATATATTTAAAATTATCTTATTTAATTATAAATCAAATGTAAATTTTATTGAAATTTGCATTTGATAAAAAAAATTATAAATAACAAATTTATTTTAATCCATTTTCTTTAATACATAAATTTTAAAGGGTATAATTTATAAGTATAAAGTTAAGAAATAAATTTTTTCCTAGATTTAATATTTGTTTTCTCACCTTGCTGTTTGAAGCAAAAGTTGGTTTTGTGAAAACTCCATATTTTCCAAAATAAATAATAAAATTATTATGTAATGTTGAAAATTAAAAAAATATTTAGTTTAAGAAAATTTAAATAAAAATACTACTTTATTACTTTAAAATAGTTTTAAATTATTATTGTATAACTTTCACATATTGTAATATTATCTTTATGAATATCGGTTTAACTAGTTTTCATATTGCATAACAGTTTGCAACTTGTTTTTCACATCATTTCTAGGACTATATTACTTAATATAAAAAGTTTTGTTTATAACCAAACTTCTTAAATTATGTTAACGCTCCAAAATAAACTAATTGTAGGGAAAATTCATTATCAGTTGCTGAGAAATTTAAAATGCAAAACAAGAATATGCATTTTCAAAAAATATAACTAATCACATTTTAAATTATGTGTTATTAAGAACTCGTTTGAATTTATTTTGAGTATCATAGACACCGTTTGTCAAAATCGGTCATTCAAATGATTTTTCTTAAATAGTACTTTAAATAAAAAAAAAACTATTTGAACTTTTATCCTACATGAACTCATACAGAATTAAAGCAAAATAGTATCTGTGGTTGTTAGTTAAACATATAATATTAACTGTATAAAAGCACCTGAAAAATGTGACAAAAATATCGGATACGATTAACGAAAAAAGGTTTATAAATTAAAATATTTTTTTTTGACTTTTATGTTTAACTTATAAGTTTAAAATCAAGAATAAGATAGCATTTATCAATTCAAATAATTTTTTCGGAATATTAATAACTAGTGTTTAAATACAAATATTAATTATTGTCGCAAAGGTTAATCTAAGCCGCCCACCTCGTCTAGTGGTCAGCGTGCCTGACTGCGGAAAATAGGTCCTGATTTCTAATCATGTTTCGGGCATATGGGTGTACTTTCTCTCTCTCCCTTCATTGTATGAATGGTTGCCTGCTCTATAAAGGGGTACCTATGGCATGTGTGTACAGAGGAAGTCGGACTCCACACCATATTATGTTATGATGGTTCGGTTGGAAAAGTAGAGCAGCGTACCCCACATTGCCAACCTCTTGGTAAGTACTCGATAAAAAAAAGTTTAAATTTTACTCATAATAAACAAATGTATAAATGCGTATGTGTGTTTATACAGTACAGTTTTCTTTTACATGATATTAATTTTAGAAATGTGAAATATATTTATGCATTATAAATATATAAAAATCATCTATTTATGCATTAGATATATATTTTTAAATTTTACTGTGTAGATGTTTCTTTTCGCCAAAATAAGAAGGATAAACATGGGACCATAGAATACATAATGCATGCTAACATTTTATTAAATTTACAAATATTGCACGATTATTATTTTCCTTTTCATGCACTTTAAAATTATGGATCCTTACTAAAAGCTTTGCTTTAAATATTTACTGATATATTATTTTGGCAACACATAGAAACCAATACAAATAAGTGAATTTTATTCCGTAAAATGAATTTTGTTGTTTAAAATGTTTTTTGGTCTATAATATAAACAAAGCATACAATTTAGAAGCAGTCATTCCAACTTATATTTGAAGTAAACATTTATCATGTATTAACAAGTATTAGGGAGTAAATAGGAGATCTTTGAATTATAAGTATAGATACGTTTGAATATTTTAAAAGGTAATTTAATCATAAAATGCATCTTTCACCATTATAAAATGGTAACTTATAAGGAAGATTTCATTTTAGTAGAAATTACATTACTGTAAAAAGTAATTGTTTTTACTTCATATAAAATCATCTTTCGAATTCCCCTTACAAAAAACGCTTGCAAAGGTTTTGTCACCAAATAATCATTCCTAGTATGTCTAATAATTGGTTACATACCACCATAACATTTTCATTCGAAGTATATGAAATTTTTATGAATTATTTTTTTAGAAATTTTACGGCATAATTATATGGAAGGCATATATTTAAATATAGCTCTATAGTTTCTCAATTGTATTTTTTGAGTGGAGTACATAAACTAATACGCAATTGACACATAAATAAAACTTTAGAATAATGTATAAATAATTTTCCTATTAACTGATAAAAAAGCTAGCAAACTGTATTTAATACATTAAAAATATTGAGAATTCTGTATCAAATTCTAGAAAAGTTACAAGAAAATTAAAATTTGCAGTTATTAAAAGATTAGTTTTATAACTAAATTTAAATATATGTAGTATATCAAATTGTAAGAAAGCAATTCAATGTATACAGAACTTGATTATAAGTCAAATGAATTCATTCAAAAAGAAAGGAAATATTTTAAGGAAATAATACAAATCTCATGAATATTTAAAATTGATTTCCTCATTATTGGATTCAACAAGAATGAGGATATATAATTTACTCCCAAAGAGAAAAACTATGTGATGGAAATAAGTGCTTTTTAGAATAAAACAAACATCAAGAATACTCTTGAGAGTGAAAGTTATGCTAAACACACCCATTAATTTAATCACAGATGAAATTTTTATCACAATAGAACTAATTTCGTGATTTTTAATAAACCCGCTAAAATATATATGACTAATCTGTATCAACAAAAAAAATAAATTTTGAACAAACACCTGGAATATGTTCAGGTAATTGAATTAGGTTAATGTGTTTCCATTAATTTAATCATATATACGTTATACGCCGCATTAAGCATAGTTTCACAATTTCACAAGTACGTTTGTTTAGACATTTAAAATTTTTCAGTTTTCTTACTTCCAGAGCTTTTGTTTATATATCAAATATATTTTCTTTATATTTGGAAGATACTTTTAGATTAGAAGGACTGTGTCACAAAATTCTATGTGTTTGGATATATATATATATATATATATATATATATATATATATATATATAAAAGTGTATCTTTATAAATTTTATAACAGAGTGGAAAGAGTTAAAAATATGTATCTTTAACTTCTCAAATGCACAGTAAAAATACGCATGTTCTGTAATTCCTCCCCCCCCCAAAAAAAAAATGTTTCACCACAAAAAAGTACTGAATTATTTTTCTTTTTAATCTCATTTATATAAATTCATGAAATGTTAGAATTACTCGTTATCAGTATATAATTAAAAATACTTTATACATCGAGATATTTAACCGTGTAATAAAAACAAAAAATTCTTATTTTTTTTACCCTTTTTCTTAATTTAGGCATATTTTTCATTAAATAAATGTAAGAATTTCAATAAAAAAATAATTCTAAATATATATATTCCAGAAAATTATTCATTAAAAATGCACTAAAGAAATTCATTAAAAATGTACTAAAGAAAACTGCCAAATTGATTTCAGAAGACCAAAAATATTTCGTTAAATTAATTAAGCATTCATTATTTTCTAAATATAAGTTTATAATTTACAAAAAATGTTAGCCTATAAGTAACATAAAAGAATTAATATTCCTTTTATTTTTATAACAAGAGAATGAAATATTTAATTATAATAACGATGACGTGATTTAGAATTTAAATTAACATAGTCTGAATACACAGGCGAGCATATAATGAAAATAAGTGTTATATATATATATATATATATATATATATATATATGTGTGTGTGTGTGTGAGAGAGAGAGTCAGTCAGTCAGTCAGTCAGTCAGTCAGTCAGTCAGTCAGTCAGT
>JAPDSC010085779.1:0-16571 GCA_026290005.1 Latrodectus geometricus | reverse complement strand
CAGTCAGTCAGTCAGTCAGTCAGTCAGTCAGTCAGTCAGTCAGTCAGACAGACAGACAGACAGACAGACAGACATTTAATTATTTGGCATTGCCATTACTCAATTAATCTCATGGGTTACTAAATTAGCTTCACAAGATCTGTTGAGCAATCTTTAATATTTCTTAAAATTACAAATATTTAATTCTCATTTTGTTAGAGTAATGTCTATTTTTTTAAATTTTATTACTTTTTTTTTATTTTTTTTTATTTTTCAAATTAAGCAGATATTATTCGGTCGCTTTTTAATCCTCTAATAACATTTGCCATTGAAATTATAGTTGATTTCTATTCTTGTTATCTTTCTAGTTTTACACAATGCAGTTCTTGTAAAATCTGGTTTCTTACAGTGCTTAGTATAAGTATTTTTACGCTTTTCCCAATAAAAGTTGATTAAACTATTAAAGCATGTTTTTTAATATGTTTGTGACTTATCTTTACCACAATGGAGGTCTTTAAAGTATTTACATTACCTTTCTATAAAATTCGTGCAATAGGACTTTACGAATTATGGCTTCAAAGACGAGGATGAATTAAAATTACCTTTACCTGCACAATCAGCTATTTTGAATATCCTAAATATATGACCTCTGAAATAGAACCTTTACAGACAATTTATTAAAGTATTTAATATAAAATTTTCACAATATTTCTATGTAGAATGGTACAGTATTCCTCTAAACACTAGATTATGTATGAATTGATTCTTAAACGAATCAAAATTGTAATACATGTCAAAGGTAGTACTTACTCTGATAATAAGGGATTGTTGGTACTTACGTACTATGAAGACCACCAAGGCAATATTTGGTGATAAACATTTTCATACGGAAAACGTATACTGTGTAGATAATATTTACATTATTCTCTTTATTTTAGCACTCTGTATAACTTCTGTTAGCGACTTTTTTCATAGGTAGTCGTCATATTATTTTTTGTCACCTCTGTTGGCGTTATATCTAGGCCGTGGTCTTAATACGCAAGTACTGGATTATATATATATATTTATGAATCCATTATTTTTATTAACACCTGTATATTCTACATAGTTTGATTTCGTTGTTTTCTAACAGTATTGTTTAAAGCAAATAAATTTTACGCGAGTTATTTATTTTAAAAAGTGAATACGTGTTAGAATAATGAAGGTGGAAAATAAACTGATAAAAACTTTTTACATATGACAATATTAGAAATTCCCAAAAAGTAGAAATTCCCAAAAACTGCTTATTATTATTTGCTAAAATGTTTATCAAATGTCTGTGTCAAATACATTAACATTATATCTAGATAAATATTTAGGCATTTAAAATATATTCACCACAGTTTAAATATTTTTAAAAGTTATACAGTATAAAATGTAGGATATTATGTTGGTTAATGAACAACTGCAAGTATTTTCAAAATGGTTTATAAGAGTATTTGATCTGCATACATTGTTCTTCTCGCATATAATACAAACATTTCTATTCATTTTTGGGTAACAAAGTATTAATATTATCTGAAAGTTGGGAAATATTTTAAAAATATAATAAAACTAGATGGATAGTGTGCAATTTGTTAAAATTGGTACCATTTTCAGATAGATAAATTGAACAATATCATTCAGCTCAACACTCAACATATATTAATAATTTACCAATTTTAATTAGCCCTTAATAAAAGTTAAAAGTTATACCATACATGCGGTATTTGAATATTAAAAAATATGTATAATTCTGATATAACGCGAATTGGTACTTATGTACTGTGACTACTACCGTATAGATACAATTTTTCACAGGCGAGATTAACACAATTTAAATAATATTTACATGATGATCTTTATTTTAATATTCTTTATAGGCCTTGTTAGACCCCGAGGTATTTTTAGGTAGCCGTCATATTATTTTTTAAATCATCAATTTTGGAGATTTATCTAAATAGTCCTCCTAATACTTAAGTACTTACGAATTTATAAAAATATCTGGAGAAAACGTATACTGGAGAACATCATACTGGAGAAAACGAGCGTTACACTGAAATATTTAGGATGTTTTTAGAAGGACAGTTTTATAAAACATTACGCAATAAAAAATATTTATTGGTTAATTTTAAAATATTATGTAACATTATTATACAACAACTAATATAGATAACATTATTTTTTACGAAGTTGTGTGTGTGTGATTATGGTTTAAGCATTTTCATAAATAAGAATTAAACAATGTAAAAATTTTGAAAATGAAATTAGTTAGTAATTTGGTGAAATTTTCAACAACAGAAAAATGAAATTATAGTTCCCTAATGATAAAATATAAACAGAAACAAACATTTTAAGTAAATTAAAAGTAATTTACTTAAAATGCTTTGATTTATGAGAAATTTCATTAATTTAACATTTTTTAACTTTTTATTACCAATCAATAAGTTATAAAATTTATATTAAACACATTTGAATAGTTAAGCCTAAAGTAATCTTCAAAAATACCTGTAATAATAGCTAAGATATTATGAACCTATTAAAACACATATTAACTAATGTAAAATCTACCTTAATATTACTGAAGTCAATAGTAAGATTTTTATTTAATCCCCTTTATTTCAATAAATATATATTGTGTGATAAATATTAGATTATGCTCAAAATTATTACTGAGATTTAAGAGATTGTTCTTTCCTAAACAATAAACGAACTACTTAAATCCCAGGAAGTAGCTATAAAAAACAAATTCTAAGCTACTATGCAAGCATTTATATATAAACGCACTCTGTTTTTATTTTATTCCTATTTTATTCACCAGAATACAGAACTGAATCACTTTCGGAAGTGTCAACTAAACAGATAAAAGCCGATATAGAAATACAAACTCGTGACTTGGGAACTGATCCCAAACAACTTAAAGGATTTCCGAGTCAAAATGCTTCTTTAAAAATGCATTGAATCAGTTTCGCAGTTTTGAATTTCACTTACTATGAAAAAATGCTTGAATCTATAAAAGGAAAATAGCATTTAGAAGACTTATTGCTTTGAGAGTCAACTAAAAATCTCTTACAAAGATAAAAGTGAACATTAAAATTGGATACTTTATTGAAACACTTAAGAGTTGGTTTAAAGAAAAGTACGTTATATATATGTATGTATATCTATATATTATACAGTGGAACAGTGGAATGAATTATCTTTCATATATTGGGAATATAAATATGCTTTTACAAAATATTCTAAGCTATTGCCAGGTCAATCTCTGAGGATATTTGTGCTGTTTTCTGAAGACAGGAGACTTCTGTTTCTCATGGGTCTGTCTCATGACTTTGCACTCAATGAGCTAAGATCCATCGACATATTTACTCTTCACTGGATAAAAATGTGACCTGGTTTCCATAATTCACTTTAGGAAAAATCAATGGATGCCAAATATTAATTCCTTAAAATCATTTTCTGCACATCTTGAACATATGCAAATTTTCTTTTTCAGTTTTAAACATTAGTAAGTGTAATGTGACATAGTAATTGTGGAAGTTATATGATGTGTCTGAATCAATTTTTTTATTTTTCAATTTAACTGAAAAATTGAAAATTTATTTTATAAGTTATGATTTCTTTATTTAATTGTTGAATTGTAATTTGTTTTTTATGAAATTTTTTTTCTAAATTTTAGGAAAATTAACTGATTATAAATTGTAATTGTATACCTACTTGAGTCTATTGAATATTTTGAATCGACATACACCTCTGAACAATATAAGCGTGATTTTTGCAAATAAAATTATAGCAATTTTTGTAAAGATTTTCAATTTCTTGAATCTTGGATGCGTGCCATATTAGCTGAACTGACTAGCAGAGTTTTCTAGAATGCATTTGCGTGTTGTCTTTATAGGTGGCTTTGTAAGATATGATGCTTGTAATTAAAGAATTTTTATTTATTTGCGGGTTAATTTGGATAATTTTTGAGTTAACATTAGAACAAATATGTCATTTATTTTTTGACCTTAAATGCGTGATAAAACAGCCAATGACCATCTATTCGCTTAACCCTTCTTTGCATGATTTTTTCTTTATTGGTGAAATAAATCAAGTTGATATAATTCATGTTCAAAATTAAAGGAAAACTGGTTAAAAAATCTTAGTATATATTTATAGTATAAATTTAGCAAAAAACAATATGCTAAAAATTTCCATCATCATCGAAAGTTAGATCATTAGCTTAGTACTAAATAAAAATAAATGAGGAAAAAAACAGAAACACGTGTTACAAACCTTTCTTCCACTCATTTTCAGTTTTTTAGCAATAGAAACTCTAATATAATAAAACAAAATTATAAACGAAATCATACGTTTATTGCAACTACAACAAACAGTGGAATGAGACAACTTTAAGCACTGATAATGACACTTGTTTATTTTTAACAGCTATGTTTCTTTTTATGCAATGGACATTAAAAAGGTATCCAAACACGATCAACTTGAAGTGAACTTGTTCTTTTATATAATTTTTGGGCATTATAGGTTATGATGGAAATTTCCATCACTGTGCAAAGAAGGGTTAAGGAGTTGCATGTAGAATAAACATAACAGACAGTTCATTTACTGTAAGTATACCGTTTTCCACCATCTTATGTTATATCCTTTAAAAGAATAATATTTTTTTTATTGTCTTATTAGTGTTATCAATAACGAAATTTTTGAAAAATATAATTTGTATATTTCAAGGTGTTTAATTATTTGCTCACAAATATGTTTTGCCTAGTTCAGTTTTTATCATATTTTCTCCGCTTTATTCAAATTCACTATTGTTGTTATGGGAACTGGATATTACTTTATCAGGTCATCTTCAATTCAAAAGATTCATTTTTATCTAACAGAATTCTCAAACGTTCCACCTCCATTTAATACTCTGTAAATTTACGTTTATATACAAATTAAAAAATAAAAAAACGGGTAAAATGGTGCTAAAAACCCGTCTGATAACGTGTGGAAAGCAAGAAACGATTGCTTTAACGAATTAAAGAAAATCAGTTAAAATTGGCAATGCTCATTCCAAAAAGAGTGTCAGATATTTAGGCAATGAAAGTATCGCTGATTATTGATAAATAGTTTGCCCGGGATTGCTGATTTTCAAAGTATTTCCTGACTTTCTGACCACATGCGCCCTCTAATGGGTTAAAATACAAAATTTTAAATTCAAATTTGTATAATTTAAAATAATTGATGAATATTTTTATGTATTTAACCATTATTTATTGGAAGATATGAAAATACAAATTTAATCCGGAAATTGACCAAGAACAAGATTAAAAATAAATATTTTTAAAAGTATATTTTGATAAAATAAAGAATTATAAAAGAAAGAAGAGAAAAACAGGTTGGCAAAAAACATTAGAAACATATTGAAGCATCATTAATTGTTAATTAATAAAAAATAAATAAAACCTTTATGAATACATGGATATAGTTTCTACAAAACAATGTTCAACAAGGGTTTTCGAAACTGGTATTTTCACTCATAGATTATTAGTAATCTCATTAATATTAATATATTTATTATTATTTGCTGCACTTATATGAAATTAGCTACTTGACTGAATATTTACGGAATCCGTTTCTGATGAACTTTAATTATTTTGTAGGTGCCAATCGAACACGAAATTAAAATGTAACGCCTATGAAATGAAATTCATACATGATGAATAATTCTATCTGGGGGGTATGACAAGTCACTATATTTTTTTAAATGAAACATTCACTGCAGTTATAATGAGTATGAAATGTTTCTGATCATATTTAGTAAACTAAAACGAATTATGCGCATAATTTTTCTTTGCGAAATCTGACATGTCATGTTCTGTTAGAAGTTTTGAAAAAAGCGTATTTTATCAAGATTATGTTTAGATATTTTTAATATTAAATACAAGCAAAATTAATAAAAAATGTGCTAAGTAAGTATTTTAAAAGTTTTTGCATGGAGTTGAATTCTTATAATATATTAAGGCGAAACATTTTAAAAACGATATATATTTTTATTGTTTGGAAATATAATATTGTAGTAGTACAAATATATTTGTAAATAATTGTATATTAAATAAGTTTAGTTCAATTTGATTTAAATTCAAATAAAATAGATTAATGAAAAGATTATAAAATAATTGATTCATTATTAAGTAAAATAATTGCGTAACTAAACATTTATTATGTATTACAAATTGTATTATTTGAACTTAATTTTGTTTTTGACTTTATACAATTTACATAGCAGGTTTGTATATATTAATTAAATATATGTCATGCATATTAATCATTATAATTTGAGTTTTGCTTTAATTCATTAAGATACTAAAAGATAATTTTTTTCAATTTTGAGGTAATTATGTAAAAACTGCCAAAAAACTTTGAATTAATATAGAAGCTATTAGAAAGTAAAATGGTTTTTAAAAAGATATTTTGATAAAATAGTATTTACTGTTACGGTACGTCAAAATTTAAAAATCTAAAGATTTATAAATCAAGCATTTTTCTTTTAAATAATTTTCTAACAATGTCATAAAATCTACAAATAATTTAAATAAAAGTGAAGTCTTTAAAATATTTCACACAGTTTTTCAAAATATTTAATTATATATATAAAGTGCAGTATTTTTAAATTTATATCTGAATTTTTTAAAAAAAATCGTTAATAAAGATAAAATCCAATATTATGTAATATTAATCGCATTTGATAATTGTGAAATATTTCTAGTTTAGTTATTTATCCAAGCAATTGTTTTCTAAGCCAATAATTTAATATGGATCAGTACAAGGAATGTTCACATCCGCAGATAGATCATACATATGTAAAACCCAGAAGAAAACGTCATAGGTAACCTGAATATATGTCAAAACATGCACAGTCCCCAAGCTCAGCTTCCAGGCTAAAAGCAAAAGAAGGACATAGACACAATTAATGAATAATACATTTAAAAACATTCAGAAGAATAAATGCAATTAAATTTCTTAGAATTTCAATTAATTTACAATGAATTGTTTCCCTCTTTGTGGTCTTTTAATCTTAGCCAAATATTAATGTTATTTATGTAAACACAAAATAAAAGGAATAAAAATTTATTGTCGCAGTGATCTATAGGGTGTCGTTACCATTAACAGAATATATTTTGGGCCCACAATCAATGCTGTGGTCGCAATGTTCTCTATGTGAAATGATAGTTTTAAGGGTTTCAGGTCAAGTCTGGAAGTATTATGTTTGGCTGAACGAAACAATACTAGTATAATATATATATATATATATATATATATATATATATATATATATATATATATATATCCTCAATAAAAAGGGGAAACACATGAGATATTTATTTCTAAATTATATGATTTCTTCGTAATGCGCGAGGTGTATTTTAAAAGAAATTCAATATACTTAGCTATATTTTTAAATCAGAAGTTGAATCAAAATATTCTTCAAAGAAAAATCCCTCTTAAAGGGCATATAACATATTTGTCATATTGTATATATTATATAGAAAGAAAATAGGTATTTCATTTATATTTATATCTCTTGAAAACAAATTTTTATACAAACATTGCAATTGCTAACATTTTATAAACAACATATTGCTTTCTTAAATAAAAAACCGATATTTTTGTAAGTTCATAAAATGTCTTACTCTCCTTATATTCACTTTGAAAAAAAAATAATTTCAAAGTAACAAGTATTTTTATCAAGACTTTTACATACTTTAAATATATTAGAAACATATATTTGTTTTGTATATTTTTCTTACCATTTTACAAGCATGAATGTTTATATTTTTTACTCCTTTGGAAGAAAAAATTATTTTTATCAAATAATTTTTTTTTATAATGGTAATGCACTATTTTGAGTGATAACTTTAGGAAAGTTTCCCCGATTAATGTATCACATATATCGTCGTATACATTCATCAAAACAATTAAAGGATATTGAGGTTTTAAATGGATCTTGTGACTGGGAAAGATTTTATCTATTTGATACATGGTTGACAGACGTTGTAGGTTTTATGAGAATAAGTAACACATGTTTGGCAGAAAAAAATGCGTTTTATTGTGTATTTGTGTACAAAAGGAAAAAAAAAACACAATTTGTGCATATGAGAAAAAAAGAATAAGAAAAGGTGTTTTCTTCAAAGGAAATCATTTTGAGTAGGGGGTATAGTTTCCTGTGACGACCAGCAACGTTGAACAACTTTGAAGCATGGAGTCAATGAGGCTATTAATCACGAGTTGGGGTATTGTGTTCCACTCTTCCAGAAGAGCTCTTCCCAGTGCTTGGAGAGTTTGTGGGGGTGGTTAGTGACCAGCAACTCGTCTTCCTAGAGTGTCCCAAACGTGATCTATTGGATTCATGACAGGAGAACACGCTGGCCATTCCTTTCATACGATTCCTTCCTCGAAAAGGAAATCGTCCACTAGGTTAGCATGATGTGGCCTGCAGTTATCTTCCATTAAAATGAAGTCATCTCCGATTGTTGCAGCATAAGGGACGTCGAACTCAAAATTATCATATTCCACGGTTTGAAAATCTGAAAAATTTGCATTTGTAATTACTCTTCTTCCATTTTCAGCAAAAAAATGCCATTATGTCTTTATTTATATAAAACTTACAGTATTCTTTAATTGTTTTAAGCAGTGTACATATCTATATGCATAACAATTCTTGATTTGTTTACATTATATATATTCCTCCTTTATGAGTGAAATTCTAAAATTATTTGTTTTAATATATAAAAATGTACATATATTTTAATGATTGCAACTTGAATTTTTATTTTAATATTATACGTTTTAAATTATACAATTTTATTGAAAAAAATGTTATCCTTATTTAAAAAATACTTAATGAACTATTTCAAGTTTGATCCAATTTTATGATGTTAGCCTTAAAAATTATAAAATATAATACACGAGTTTGAAATCATAAATAATATGATTTCATACCTAATAAATTTAGTTTACTCTCATTTTCTTAAATAATCATTTTGCATGAGAGACATTAATTAAAAAAAATCTGTTTACAGAATAAGGAAGTGGATTCGATTGAAATATCACTTTGAACACATGATAACATGTATTGGCAAATATTTTTGGAAAAAAAATGCTGTTATCTTCAATGATTAGATGATAAGAAATTAAATATTAATTTTTTTTCAATTGATAAATTATGCTGCATGAAAATCTCTTAACACAAAATTGTCAGCATGTTTTTTTATTTTTTTTTTATTTTTATTTTTTTAATATGATTAACAGCGAATTACATTTAAAATTTAACCTTTTAAAACTGGAATAAGAAAAAATAAGAAAATCTCTGTGATTATAGATTTTGACACAACGTAATGAAATACTAACGTAACAGTAAACTAAATAAGATTTTAATTAATATTTAGTCAATTACCAAAACTTAATTAACGTCAACAAAGAATTTCGTTTACGTGAGAAAAATATTTAAATATTTAATATTCTTTCGCAAAATTAGTTTTAAAAAATTAAGTAACTAAAATTTTTCCATTTTTCAAATTCAAACTATTTTTAATTCTACTGTAAACTAATTTCATTCTTGATTCGTGAGTAAGGTAAAAATACTAATTTCCTATTCATTATAAATGCAATTAGATTCAAAAGCATATGCTGATAATTAATTTATTAACATGCTTTAGTCGGTTTGCAGTTTAAAAGAAACTCTATTCGATATATTGAGTTTTTCACTTATAGATTTTACATAATTAG
This sequence comes from Latrodectus geometricus, assembly GCA_026290005.1. Classification (NCBI taxonomy): domain Eukaryota; kingdom Metazoa; phylum Arthropoda; class Arachnida; order Araneae; family Theridiidae; genus Latrodectus; species Latrodectus geometricus. The sequence goes on along the minus strand of JAPDSC010085779.1, from coordinate 6,800 downwards.
AAATTGTAACTTTTCAGAGATAAGTTTTATTGAAAACTATATGAACAAAGAGACTTTATAAAACATACAAATATAATATTTTTTGAAGAAGACTAGTTTTTACACTACAGTGCTTGTTTGAATGTAAAATATAATTTTTGATAAAAATTTTAATTTATAATTTAAAATTTGTAAAGTTACTTCTCTCTCCAAATATTAAAATGACTTTTGTGATGTTATTCAAATTGTTAACATTTCACCCCATAATCACACATTGATGTACCTAATAAAATATGAAATATATTTTCAATGTAAAAGTTATAGAATAAATCAACATTACATATAAATAAACTGATTTTATTTGAAATTTGAATAAAATACTCTAATGAGAATTACTTTCTAACTATAAAGAAAGGCTATCAATGACATATCATAAACTTAAATATCAATATATATGTTCATAAATATATTATTTTCATATATGTATATAATAAAGATTATATCTTCAGAAACTTTTTTAAAACATAGAATAGTTAACTATATTAAGAAATGAAGAGTTACTTCGGAGCCTAAATTATCAAAACTAGACTTGTTTTCAATACATATCGTTGAATAAATTATTAACGTAATAACTATTAGAATATTAGATTTAGACCTTTTTAATATATAATTTAAGTCAGCATTAACATGAGTAATCTGAACTTATAATTCTTAGAATTTGTTCATCTTTGATGTTAAATTCAGATACATTAATTGCTATTATTTATTGTAAATTAACTCAACACAGAAACAAATTATTTCAATCAATTGAAAGTTGCTAATTTCTGAGTTGAAGAGCTTGATTCCAATGGCAGTGATGTTTTCCAAAATAAGAGGAAAATGTTATCTGCTTAAATATAAGGATAGAAAAGTATATTATTTATAAATGTTTGTAGATATAAATTATTGATATGCACAGTTAATCAATTACTGAGTTGCAAAGGAAAAAATTAAATTCAATAATGCTCAATTACATTCTATATTTATCGACAGATATTTATTTAAACTCTTATTTATTGTAATCACTCACTATTTATGATAGTTAGAGCTGGCTATTCAATTACCATTTTTCCGTTTATTTATTATTTTTGATTTCTTAAACATTCCTTGCCGTTAAACATTGTTTTTTTCAAGCTCATACAGTAATATAAATGGTATCAAATATTTTAAATGCTTTTCCTTTCCAAATTATGTAAATTGTTATCTTAGAAATTATATTTATTTTAATCCCTGTTTGATTGTTTTATATATTCTATTTTAAAATTTTTTGGGGTTTTTAATTTTTTTTATTTATAAATATATCAAAAATGACTTGTTATACTAATAGTTATTTATTTTCTCTCAAACATTTAGAGACGTTAGATTCATTATACCCTTAATATAGTTTTTCTTAAGTTACTATAATTTTTCTTTGGATATAGATATATAAAGAAAAATTAACTGTCGGATAAAGTGGGTCAGAAAAAGTCATTTGTGTGGAAATTTATATATAAATTCACATGGAAGATTAAATGATTTTTTTATTTGTATACCTAACAATAATATTGATCACTTTCGTAAACGTTTATTTGCAATCGTTATAAAATATGTTCATTGTAATAGATGATTGTGTGCATACTGTGAACCAAATAATTTATCTCTTCTCATTTCCTTATCTTAATTTATTTTGTAGAATTTTCGTGCAAAATGCTTAACTTTATGTATAGTATAATACTCTACGTAGGATTAATTGGATGTTTTTTTTAATATTGCTACAGTTAAAACATAATTCAATTAAATTTTTCAATAAAATGTTTAAGAGTAGTACATATTTCAGTGTACCTCAAAATTATTCTTAAACTGGATTTCAGATAAAAATAAATTCAGTTTTACAAAATTTTATCTAAAGAACAAAATATAAATTTGAATAAAAATTTTAAAACTGTTTTCATTTTTATGTGACACTAAACAAGTAAAACAAAACAACTAAACTTCATATTCATAAATTTCAAATGTAAGGAAATGATATTTAACCAAATATTTATGTGAACAATCATAGATATATTAAAGTTTTCATTCACATGTGAACGTGTACAATATGCTATTAATTTAAAACATCATTACAGGTATAAAATCAATAATTTTAATATACATTTATTATGAATTTGTTAAACGTTTTGAAAAAGGCAAATATATTTTATTTGAAAAGTGTATCGCACAGTGAACTGAAAATATTTATATGCATTTTCCAGTTTACATGTATATGTAATACTTCATTTCTTTAGTTTTACCATTAGGACTTTTTATAAACCGTAAATTATTACAAATGAAACTATAAATATTAAGAGAGCAGAATCAAAATATTTGATGTATTAATTAATTCATCAAGTCCCCTAGAAAATAGCCCCTAGAGACAGAATATTTATTATTTAGAAACAATGGAAAGTGTATTTGCCTCATTTGCTGAAAGATTTGAACTGTTCGCTTATAATTGGGGAAATCGAGACATCATAATTAAAATAGGAAAGATTAAAATAGTTTAGATTCAAAATTAATTACGTATAAAAATTGTTCTTAGATAATAGAAATTTAAATGTATTCTTATTTTTTTACAAAAACTTTTATGAAACAGGAAGAAGAATTTTACATATTAATTTCACGCATTATATCAGGAAAATTAGTTTAAATTAAAATGAATTCTGATTTTATGTTTCAGCTAATAAATTAAACATCATAATACATTGTTTATAATTAGTCTTTAGCAGGACATTTTTGCTGTTCATTCGAAATACTCTTTCCGACATAATTATTCACTATTTAAGGTTGATTAAAATTTTAAAATATTGATACTGAATTTAAAAATTACAGAAATTTCAGTAAAAAGGATTTAATTATCTTAAGATTTAAATTGATCTATTTTATCATTCAATATGAAGGTGAAAAATGTTTTTAACATTAAATTGAAGCATCGTAAGTTTTAATCCGTATGACTATTTTAAGTATCTAAAGTATTTTTAAGAAGCAGTTTTCAATCATTGTTGCGATCGGAGAAGAATTAGAAAAAAATTCTAGAGCTTAATACTATTAGGATTAAATTATATTACAAGGAAAATGTATAACTGTAGTGGGTTTTTTACTTGAACACAGGTCAAAACAGATCACTTAATATAACGTGTTCAAGTTATTAAAACCAAAAAATAAATTACTTACTCTATCAAATATTTTAACTGTCTAAAAAGTTCCTTTTGAATATTACAGATAATTCATTCAGTATCAACTAATGTAGCAAGAAGAGTAAAAGACTAAATTCTGAGTTTCTTATTCAATAACAAATATGGAGCATTTTAAAATAACTAAATACAGCAAACTCACATTAAAAGAAACAAATAAATTTATAAATAATATAAGTCAAATAAAATATTTAAAAAACGGTTTTCTATTTTGTGAATAAAAAAGTTGAATTATTAAACAATTAGAATTGAAATTTAAAAAAAAAAAATCCTAACAAAAATATGAGCTGGTTTTTGGCTAATAAACTTGACAATGTTTGAGAATAATACAATGGAAATGAAAAGAGAATTATAAGCTAGTAATTACAAAATTAACAAAATTAACAAAATTAAATGCATTGCGCATTTTGTAACTTATATAGTTTCAAGTGCAATAAATAAAGACAAATAATATATTATTATTATTTTCAAAGCTTGGTTAGTAAATATTTGAAACATATCTGATTCTCCTGGCTTTAATAATAATGCTAACATAATATTAATTAAAATAAAAAACTTTTAGACACAAAAAAATGATATCACAAATCTAAAAAATAAAAATCCATTAAATGTAATGTAGAAATGCCTCAAGCTTTGTAGTTGAAATGTTTAAAACAATCTTTAAATCTAAGTTATACCTAAAGCATTGTCTTATAAAAGTTCTTTACCAGTATATCACAGAGTGCATACATATCATAAGGCATTCGTAGATTAGAAACTTTAACATCATTTGAACAATGGAAGCCAATCATTTTACTTTTGTGTTACCCGACAATAGAGGTGACTCATTTTTAAGATTACTCATTCGTTTCTTGTGGTATGTATTCATAATATTTAATGTTTTAAAGATACTAATGCAAGAAAATAAGAGCTAGACATTGAAATATCTTTACATAATATATTATTTGAAAGTTAAGATATGGTAAAAAATACTATACTAAGTGTTCGGATTATCTGTCTCAGAATAAAATGTTCCCATTTTGAAATAAGAATTTGCTTAAAATTAGAAACTAATTTAAAGCGTTATATATGAATTACAGTTAGAGTGACTTCTGAAATCTTCAAAGAATCTGTGAGGTGGAATACATCAGGTTCAGTCCTAGCAACTAATAAACAAAAACAAATAATGTTTTCCTCTTTCATGCATATTTATGATGACTCTGTTCCTATATATATATGCACCTATGAACTTAAAACCGTTTAATTAAAAATGTAGAGTACGACGTTTTGATGTTATGTAAAATTTTATAAAATTTGTTACCCGATTTATTCATAGAAACAGAATATCAAATTATGAGTTATGTGTCGAGTAATAGAGTCAATGAAATAAATGTCGTAATTTCAAGCAATTGTGTCAGTAACCTTTTGGAAATAAAGAAAAATAGTATGTAATTTGAAAACATAGTGTACTGTCCAAAAAAAAGAAAGAAATGACAAGTAAATACTATATTTATAATATTATAGATTAATTTTTTAAATAATCTTTATTGACTCTTAAATCTTTATACAAACGCACAGTTTCGTATATAATTCCTTTATTGTCTTTGAAATAATAAGATGTTTTGTAAGACTTCACCGTTATATTTGTTATAAATTTTGTTGTTTTAAAATGTTTAGATATTTTTATTATGTATAATAAGCACGCTAATATCGTCTATTTTTTTTCAAATTTATATTTGCAAATTTTAAATAACAGAACTAAAACTTGAAGAAAAAATGAATTTGCATGTGTTAATAATATCAATAAATGTTAGCATTAATAAAAATAATTTTTAATTTCAAAATTTACGAATAAAATTTTATGTCATTCAAAATTCATTTTGAAATTAATATGTAATATAGTCGTATTCATAGAAAGGGCTGTCGGGAAAATAAAATTTATTTTGTTATTTTTACCTTTTATGACCAAATATGCATTTTTTTTTTGTATCCTGTATTTAAACACATTGCGTTTAGATTTATTTTTTAATGTAATGTATTTAAATATTTTATCTTTTAAGCATATAATATTCCCCATAAATATACATTTTTTGTCTATACATGTATTGTATGCGTTTATGTTTTGCTGAATATATAATCCTTCATTTTATTAAATATCCCTTTTGTCAATGTCAGGACTATAAAAAAAATCTTGATCACATCTGCTTTACTATTTACGTTTTAATTAAAGAATATATGGGAATAAATTGCGTTAATTAAGAATATTGTCAAGATAAGTAAGAATGCTATATTAAGCAGAAGTTGGTTAAATTAGTTTCATTGGAAATCCATTAGTTAAAACAATACTCGCATTAGTTAAACACTGGATACCATTTAAACAATCTCCAGTCGTAATTCTCTGAAGACGTATAAAAATGAATACTCATAAAGTCTATAAGGAAATTATACGAAAAAAAATTCTATTGAAAAGTATGTATTTGAATGCATTATATACTTCTTTTATTAAAAAAAAACATTCACCATATTAATACATAAATTAAAATTAACAAAATTTAACAAAAAATAAATGAAATACATCAATAATTAGTAGAAGTAACAAAATCTAAAATGGTAATTATAAGCAATAAAGAATCCTTTTTAAAGTTACAAAATTTTACGTACTTATTTAAGAAATTGTTTTACTATTTTAAAATAAATATTTTTGAAAGAAATAAAATAATGCGTCTTTTAAATTATACAATTAAAACAGAAAATTATAATAAAGTAACAAAAAAAATAATATTTATCTAATGGGCTGTAATCGTCACACATTAACAGAAATATTTGTAAATCATCTTTTAAAGGTTTGGAAACTTTATCATTTGAAAAAAGGTCAATAGTTATGGAGTATTAAATAAAATTTTAATTAATTAGAGGTTAAAATATAATTGTTTAAAATTAATACATTTAATTGAATAATAAATTTCAACTGAACTAAAAGTTAAGATTGTAAAGTAATTAGTTACGTGATAATGTATCTTTTATGACCAACATTTCTGAATATTATATATACTACAACATATCAATTATAAAGTATATATGAGTGATCCAAACGTGTTATTAATGTTTCAAACTGTATACAAATATTGATTTCCAGAAAATTATTAAGTTGGCAGATAGATAAAATTAGTTTATAAAACAATTATCTATTATTTTTTTGGAACAATAAGGAGAATTTAATAGATAAAATGCAGTTAAAATTCAATAAAATAAGTGAATTTACACACGCACATACATATATATATATATATATATATATATATATATATATATATATATATATGTATGTATGTATGTATGTATGTATGTATGTATGTATGTATGTATGTATGTATGTATGTATGTATGTATGTATGTATGTATGTATGTATGTATGTATGTATGTATGTATGTATGTATGTGTGTGTGTGTGTGTGTGTGTGTGTGTGTGTGTGTGTGTGTGTGTGTGTGTGTGTGTGTGTGTGTGTGTGTGTGTGTGTGTGTGTGTGTGTGTGTGTGTGTGTGTGTGTGTGTGTGTGTGTGTGTGTGTGTGTGTGTGTGTGTGTGTGTGTGTGT
>JAPDSC010085777.1:0-13984 GCA_026290005.1 Latrodectus geometricus | reverse complement strand
ATATATATATATATATATATATATATATATATATATATATATATATAATTTCTGGATTATTCCCTCAGATATCAACATCACTGGTAATGATTTCATTGATAGACTGGACAAAAAAGGAACGGTTTCTGACTCTTCACTTAATCTAATATAGCGTATCTCATCTTTATGCTATTGGTACCTAGGAACATTCCTGGCACACTGCTGAAAATCAAATATGCCCATAACTCCCAGACTGCTATGGCTAGACCTATGAATGGCCACCTTAAGTGCATTTCCTCTTACAATGGCAGAAAAATCTACCCCATTCGTAAAAAAGGCTGTGAACCTTCTGGAGTTGATCTACATAAGTCAGATATGTAAAGGATAAACAACAAAATATATATACTTTCATAAATAAATTTCATTAGTTATATCACTGACACTCCTATTTATAGTGATCCTAAATTAATCATATATTAAATGTTTTAAATCACGTGTAAGCGTTCTTTCACTATTGATACCAAAGTGTGTCGATTCTAAGTCTTTTCATGCGTTATACATATTTTTTTATATATCTCATCGAGAACATCTGTTTTCCTATTAAAATAGCAGCATAGTTCATTTTTAATGAAAAACTCTGCATAAATTTTTAACGTTAAAATGTATTAAAAATTATTTATTAAAGTCATTTTCATTGACTATTATTATTTATATTCTTTATCTATTAAATTAGTGTTTTAAACACAGCTTTCTTAAAAAAAATCATTCATTTTTTTAAGATAGAATGCTTGATAACAAAGCCTTACAATAAACAGAAAACATTAAAAAGAGTCATTTAATTTTTTCAGTATTGATAAGTTTTCATGAACAGTTGAATTTTTTGTTGATTTTTATACTGAAGCCATTATATACTCGATATATTAACGAAATGGTAATTTTTTATATACTATCAATGAAAAAGGAGGTTATTTTATTGACACAAAATGTTCAATAAAAGTCAATCTCGTTTGTTAAACAGTTTGAGAAAGGTTTGAGAAGTTTTCTTCCATTTCATTGTTTAATATTTAACTTTTATCATCAACTGATTTTTTCTAAAATTAGTTTAATTAAATTTTTTTGAGAGGGTATTAATTTAGTATTTGATTAGATATTTTTTGTAAAATAATGTTCCTTAAATAAATATTTTTTTGAAATAATTTTTAATTGGAAAAACAAAGAACTATTGTTAAAAATTTAAGTTAATATAGATTAGAATATTGTGAAATATTTAGAACAATTATAATTATAAACTACTGTTATATACCTAACTATTAGAATTACTTAACGTACTTTTATTTCCAAATGCAAATTTATTCAAAGAAATAGAATTTAAAGAAGATAAATATTAAAGCATTTTTTGAAAGTAAATTGTGTTTTGAATTTTAAAGAAATTATTTTGAGGAATATAAATATTAGCATAAATACAAAGCATAAAGTTAATTTTAACTGTATAAATACATTTTATTATAATTTTAAAGGGAGAAAAGAAAGACGTAAAATACAAAAAGATTTTAACTGTTTTTATTTAACTTGTATTATTTAAATAAGAGAAAAATTGTATTTTGTATTTCATTGTATAAAGCCTCCGTAGTTATATTAGTAGTTATATTTGAATAAAAGCTTTTGTGTGAAATGTATAAGAATACAAATTAATAAAAGGTTTTTATTTTATTAAGATAAAATGAAAGCGAATTTCTATTTGTTTATGTTACTTTTTTTTTAGTTTATTGCGTTTTAGTTTGAAATATCAAGCATGCTAGAATTTTTATTTGTGTTTAAAAGTGTTTTTTTTAAATATTATTAAATGAAATTATTAAAAGTATAGTTTCATTTGATTTACACCACTGATAAGATGAAAGAACTTTGCTAAAATCTGTCTTTTTAAAGATAAATATGAATGTGTCTAAAAATATTTTCTACATAAATTTTTTTAACAACTCCACTGTTTGTGTGAAGTATTAATTTATAATATTAAAAGAGTAGTTTAGATTACATAAACATGGGATATAATATCATGATATTCCATTGTTAAATCAGACAGAATCAATTAAATTTAGTATACAGCCTCATATTTTATTCTGGTCGAAAAATGTATTTCAATTCTTTAAATGTTTCCAAATAAGCTTTGACCAAAAATATATTTATTTTAAATCTTAGTAATTATATTATAATCACATTACGTCACATTTACAGCAAATTCATTTTGAAAGCGTTTTTAGTCTTGTTTTTCATTAATCTAATATTTCAAGTCGTAATGAGATTATTTACCTCATAAATTTAAAAAATTAAGTTTTAGTTTGTTTGTCAAAACGGTCATATGAAATTTATTTGGAAAAGCAAATCTAATTAAATAAAAAATACATTTAGAAATTTCTTTCATTTCATCAGTAAGTACTGGAAATAGAGTAGCAATACCAAGTTTATAAATGTATTGTCTGCTTAGACGAATGTTTGTTTCAAGCTTTTAAAATTTTTCTACCCATTTGAAAATATAAAATACAGTTTTAAATATAAGATTTCAAGAAATTTGTTATTTTTTTTCATTTAATGTAACTATAAATGTTCACAAAAATATTATACTTTCAATAAATGTTAAGAAATAAAAAGTTGCATAAATTTTGTGTGTATTTAATTATTTTTAAATTAAGTAATTTTATATAAGCTATGAAATGCACTTTCTGAAATGATTTTACATGAAACATGCAAAGGTTATTTGCATTCATAAGAAATAGTAATTATTAAATGAAGCCGCCATGGTCTGGAAAGGAATTTTAATATTGAGAGATATAATAGTTTCTATAATTTGTATGATGAATGATCAACCGTGTTCAAATAGTAAATAAATTTGGTCGTGATCCAAATAACATTCTTTGCTGTGGTGTGTAGGGAAGAGGAGAATGCCAGCTCAGATGTCAACCCCATCATGTGAGAATGATTCAAAATTATGAATTCATTGGTTCTATTCAGAAGATCGCAAAAGTAGACTGTGATAAAAAAATTGCAATAAATGGGACAGAGAAATAAAAGTCTTACGTGCTACAAAATAAATTCAAACAATGCTTTAAAATTTGTTTTTAAAGTATGAAATTTTGTATCATGCATCAATGTCAAATTTTGTAATTACAGTTTTTGAATCATGTCATTTATTTTCTTTTTGTAATCAAATGCCCAATAAGACTGTTATTTCAGTGCAAAAAAAAAACAAATTCAGAAACTTCATGCATAGTGATTGTAATAATAAACTAGTTAACTTAATTATGCAAAATTTCTGATATGTTGTAAATTCATTGTTGAGAGAGAACTTCTTTGAAAAGAAAAAAAAATTAAAGTACAAAAAAGAGAACTCAGAGCTGTTGAATAACAAAAGAACGATTTCAGAAGTAGTTTTTAATTAGTTTTTTAAGTGGAAAAGTATTTTTACTGTTCGTTTGCTATTGTTAAATTAAAAAAAAAAACAATATAATAATTGAATATAGGGGCAAGGACATTTGAATATACGCACACAAAGGGACTTTTTGAAACAGATATTTTAATTACTTCTCTTCTTAGTCCCATATTCTGTAAGAAACGAGTTTATTTTCAGCATGCGAAATTAATTAATGATGTAATTATTTTTTTATAAAAAAGACAGAACTTATGACTAATGTTAAAATGTTCTTGTAATTAAGAATTAGCTGTCATTAGACACCGATTTCTTTGTACGTATGCTTCATTAATTTCTACGCTACAAACATTCAATCAATTGTGATCTGTATATTATTTGTCCAATTTTATTTCGTTTCAATTTACTGTGATTAAAAATATTTTTCTTTGGAAATGGCATATAAAGATGTATCAACATAACAAAATGTTCTCTAATGAAATTCTAATTTATAGTAAAAAATAATTAATAAAACTCACAAACTAATTCTTTCAGTTAATTTATATATTTAGGATAGTCACTTAGTTCCTTAAAATTTTGTCGAGAATAAATTGAAAATATATTTAAATTAATGCTATCTATATGCAGGTCTTAGGCTATCGTAAAATAAAAGTAATGTTTCATTTTAAATTTTGATGATGGAGTTTGTAGTTTTTTTTTTAAACGTAATGAAGTTTGGTTTTAGCTGTCTGTATAGTATAGTCTAATTTTTTGTCGATGGTGAATTGAGATTATATTTGAATGAAAACTATGACAGAGGATACTAGTCTTTACAAATCGTAAAATAAAAGACATATTTCATTTTTAAAGACAGCGTTTGTAACTCATTTAAGAAGTAATAAACGTTGGTTTTAACTCCTTATAAAATTTCTCCTTTATTGATGCACATTATTGAAACTTTTAGTCAGTTCTATAGCGAATGACGTCCCTATGCCTGTTTGTCTTTCTGTGGTCATTTTTGTCACTCACGGATATTAAGTTGATAAGCACTCATAGTGTAAAGTGACAACTACAAATGTTGAAGCAAAAAAACAGATTTAAATACTCGAAATGTTGAATCAATGATCAGAGGATTAAGCAATGGGCAATTAATTTGATTTTTCTCACTGTAAGCATATTAACTAAAGTTACAGAAAAAATATGTGAGTTCTCCTTTAAGTCTTCATTTCCATATTTCAATACATTATCCCTTTTAATTAATTTATGATCATTTTAATTGTTTCCATTTGTTATTTTAGTTTAAAAAGAATTTTAAACATTTTGAGCGTATACATTAAGAGCTGACTTGATCACTTGAAAACTGATCCAAAAGAATAAAAGATGAGGAATGTATTCTGCATCAAAGGGTCAAGTAAGTCAGCTTTCGCAAGCCATAGCTTTCGCTAAAGCTCGTGTACATAGTGCTATTATATAAAATAACAGTATTCAGGAAAAAACTGTTTTCTCTGAAATTAATAAAAAATTACGTAAATATTAAATGTAAAACTTCATGTAACAATATTCAAAAAATTCTTTTGCTCTACGGAAATTTTTACTTTCAAAATGTCTTTTTGGTCATGAATGGATCAGTTAAAAAAAATGGAAAGAGAAATGAAGCGCTAGATATTTTGCTTTAGCTATGAACCCAAACTGCCATCAGAATGGTCATTACTCTTGCCTACGGCTCAACAGTTCGTGGGTTCAAGTCCCACTTGAGCATGGATGTATGTAGTTTTTCGGAATCCACTTTAAACTGTAGAAACCCATCTAATTAAGACTCTTGAGCAAAAAATTACTGTTGAGCAGTAAACCAAATAGTAATTTTCTGCGGGAAATGCGGTTTGAAAAATTAATATTTAGGATGTTCTGTTCAAAAGGTTGCTTGTACCAAGAAACGAAGTTACATTAATTATTCTGCTAAAATCAGACAAATGAGGAAAAAACTGTTAGATACTTTTTCCCTTCTAGCTATGAAATTATTAAATATTAAAGTCGGAAGTCAATTTTTTTAAAGTAGTTACTACCGTCTGCGTATTTAAAAGCTGAAAATGCATAGGTTGCAAATGGGATTAGATATTACATTTTTATATAATGAAATAAAAAAGAATTGAAATTACTGTTTTCTTATTAAAAAATTACACTAAGAGAATATTGAAAAGAAGGAGTGAATCTGAAATCGGGAATTCGATTATTACTTTTGACCACTCCCAGAGGTTACGCAAAGATGCCAATTTTCAAAGGAGAAAAATAATGAAACACCCCCATATCTGAAGCAAAAAGAGCTCCAGAGGGAAATATTTTACAGAATTTAAATTACTAATAATGCCACTAAAACAATTTTACGGTGAGATTAAACCTGCAGTTTTTCAAACAATTTTTATGAGATTTTTTATTAGATCAGTTATATATCTTAGATTATTTTTGTACGTTATGTGAGAGTTTTCAATCCCATTGGAACATAAATGACAAAATTCTTATTAACAAAACAAAAAGCAGTTTGAATGGCCACTGATCTTTATTCGATTTTACATTAGGTATCTTATCACGTTACATAAATATTGAGTCAGCTAATCAAAATATGTATGTTGCCACAATACAAGCTGAATTTATATATCCAGTGCTTTCATGTTCCTCGTTTAGTACTGGTGTAAATAATTTTCCCATATTTTTTTCATTAAAATACTGACGTTATTTTCTATTTTTATGCTTTGCCTTATAAGTGTATCGCTTATGAATATCACCTGAACGGACTAGCCTCGTGTTTTGATTTTGTGTCAAAAAGCAATTCCTAATTATTTCGTAAGGCTTTCAGTTATTATCTACTTGACGCTATTTTCAGTCGGTCTTTCTTCATCGCATAAAAAAGCACTTTTTAATTGTTTTGCGAGATTGTATAGCTTTGTTGGTGACGTGTTTGGCGATATTTTTTAAACGTTTTCTATTTTGAGGTCCTCCTCCACTTGCCAAAAACAGGTTTGTATAAAGTGTAATCATATTTTGACATGAAACATGCCACTGTTTTCAATTTATCAGGAATCAATATTCGTATGTCAGTTCTATTTCATTCCAGGCAGATGTTTTTGATTCAAACTCTGAAAAGAGTTGGTGGGGAAATTGAGTAAAGATCTCGTCTACGTAAATTAAGAACTGTTTCCGTAATTACAAAATTAATTGTGATTTCTTCACAGTACACTTCTGAAATATATTAATATACACATTATTTTATAAATATAAAAGTAGAAATATAAGCTAAGATTTACTATTTTTGTTTTAAAAAATTGTGCGAAATATTGCTATAAATTCTATTGGGGAAATTTTTATTTCCTTTATCTGTATTCAGAGGTTTATTTCAGTTTTTGTCTTATACGCTGAGAAATATAAAGACACATTTGGAGTTTTATTTTGTATTCATTGTGATATCTCTAAATTTTCAAAATCAAATATTAACACAAAATTAATATTTTTTTTCATTCAGGAACTGATTTGAATGAAGACATTCCGATCATTTTGAATGATTTAAAAATGACTGTAATTTTAATTATACTCTTTCACATGATCAATCTAATTATTTTCCAGCTTTATTTATTTTAATTACCTTAACCGGAGTGTACAACTTCGGTAGTTATTATTTTTTATTATAATTTATATTTATTGAAGATAATTTACTAAGACTCGTTATTTTTTGGGGTTCAGCAAACAGCGAAATGTTTTATTAAATAATAATGTGTAAGACTTTTTCTATTTTTATGTTATCTTCATACATCGTAGCAAATCTGTTTTTGCTTTTTCAAGTATTTTGTTGATAAGAAATGTATTCGAATGCAGATTTGCTGTTTAAAGCAATAAGTATTACAAATTATGAGATATTGTAAAATATTTAATAACTGTGAAACAAACTTCTAGAAAACAGGAGTCGAAACGACTGTGGACTCCGGCCGTCTTAAAGCAGTTTATGGGTTCGAATTTCATCTTCACCATAGATATTTTGCGCGGCTTCTAATCCACCTTAGATCTCAGTCCCTGTCTTGTGTGCAAAGACCACCGTTGAGCGATAAACAAAGCAATTCATCTAGACTAAGCAAGTAACGATGAAAAAAATTCTCCTTTATGCATTCTATATAAATTTCAATGAATACTTATCAATCTAACTGAAATTACATATCAATTTTACAAGTAAAAAGCAATATAATTTTTTATTAAATTTACATTAATACATAGTTTTGACATGCTTCTTAAATAGATTTTTATTTTAGCTTCTTATCAACATTTTCACCTATTATTTTATGTAATTTTCTTCTAGAAAAACATTATTATTATTTTGAGAATTTTTGCTATGCGAGTTTAAATTGTGATACAATAAAATATATTTTTGAAAGAAAGCGATAGATTTAATCTAAAATAAAATAAATCTCTTTCTTCCAATAAAAAAAATATACTATATATTTGCATATTTTATATTAGAGGGTGTGCATATAATTCCTGCTGTCGATTTTCATATTACATGCAAAAGCTTTCAACTGCGATTCATAATTTGAATTATTTTATTTAAAGAAAACAAAAACAGGAATTGCTTATCACATATTTTGAGTACCATAAAAAATAAATGACAACAACATTTTCTTCTTTTACGTTCGCTTTCCTAGTTTTATTACTCTTGTAAATCTATTCTATTTTTATTTTGTTTCAGCTTCTTCGTCTTATACGGAATAAATAACTTCCATGATTAGGTATACATAATGAAACTTCTATCAGTGAAACATGTCACTGATAATCAACAACGATCTGGAGAAAGATTGTTTTAGAAAAGAAAAAATTCCAATTATTGGGTCATGAAACTTTCATTTAGTGGCATTGTGGTAGATAAATATTTATTTCATTGTATATTGTCATTTCTTCTGATTCTTATAGTATTTCAAATAACCGAGCACTTTTTATGTGTGTAAAAAAGAAAAAATAAATGTCTATAAAAGAATATAATAGTAGTAAAATATTTTTTCAATTCTTAAAATTTCTGCTTATATAACTACAGACCAAATAATAATACATGCATGTACATTATGCATGTACTATTTTTAATATGCACAAATGAATTATTTAAAATACATGTAATTAATTTCCTGTTTAAAAAGAAAGTTTACAAATTGGAAAGAGGAAGAAAACAGTATAATATTTTTAACTAATGATAAAAAATACCTTAAATTCAAGTGACTTTAAAAAAACGAGTAGCAAAACTATAATAAAGAAGACCCGAACGATTCATGAAAATATATTTTTTCATGAATGAGGTTGAGGGCTTAAGTGACACACTGTCGTCGTTCTGTTGTTATTAGCTTCTCCTGGTGGTTAAATCTCCCATAATTTGCCGTATGTGTGTCCCTGAAAAGCAGAGCTCTGTTAACAGATGCTCAAAAAGACCAGCAAATTTGTTTTAGCCTACTCTTTAGGTAAACGGAATGTGTGTCTTTGTCCTTCACATATGAGTTGTTTTAATGGATCAAGTGATTATGCATTTATCGTAAGACTTGCCAAAGATGGTGTCTACTTCAGGAGTGAATTTGATAACGTATAAAGTCTGATAAATAAGAGCGAAGCTAGTCCCTATCCCTTTGTTATATTCGGTAGTGAGAAAAGTCATCAAATAGCCAGGAGCATTTTTATATGGAAAAGAAAGTTTTTCTTTATTCTAATGTTAGCAATAGTTTTAAAATTTAAGATAAATTTTTTATCATTAAAAGAAAGGAAGACACATTTGCATCAGTCTACTGTTTTCTTATTTCAAAAGCAATATTAAGTAAAGTTAGACTGTGAGTGAACAATATTCAAAAAGATTTACTGGTTGAAGTTGCACCAGAAACTCAAGTAGCGGTATTTGCAAATGTTCAATTATTGGCTAATCTTAAAGGAACTGTTTTGTTGCTCAATAATATGAACTTTTCCCATAGTGTTGTTTCACATTGAAATGTATTAAATGCATCGATTGGATGAAATTCCAAAAAAACTTCAGTTTCGAAATATTTTCTTTTAAGTGAATAAGTCTGAAATGATGGCAAATTGACATTTTTGTGAATTTTTTTACTTCATTGTCTTTTCAACTACATGTCTGATTTTTACATGGATTTATCTATTTGACCTAATGCTTTAAATCCACTGTGATGCCTTCGTTACCGAATTTTTAGAAATTGAAGGAATATTAGAAGAATAAACTCACTTGTGAAGTTTGTCTACAAAAAAATTTAAACTGTATTTCATAGGAGTGCATTACCTGTTAATGTGTCTACTCTACTTATTCTCCTTCAGGGGTTTTGATTTTTATAAAGTAAACACGGGTATAATAATCTAGAAGTACCGTAGCAATCTGTCTTTATTTTTTTTTTACTTCTCCTTTCTCTGCGAGAGCGACAAATATCTACAATTGCATCAAAATTTCTTTTAATTAAAAGGAAGAAAAATACATTTAAAAACGTATCTCTTTCAGCTATACAAAAAGAAATATCAGGAGTTGTAAGGGAAGTCAAGAGCATATGAAATTTGTCCTTAAGAGATTTTTCCGTGGGAGTTGTGTCACTCATCCAATCACCTATTTTTAACATGTATGAACTTAAACTGCTTGACCTTACTGTTACACATCTCGGAAATTCGAACTTTCCTCGTGGAGATCAGGGGATTTGTTAAACATGATGACGAAAGAAAGTGCTGAAAATCTAAAAGATCAATAGTTTTGTACTGTTAAGTGTGTAACCGTCAGATGGGAGGAATGATTGAAAGCACTTCATTTTGACATTTGCTGCACCAAAACAATTGCAATAAACTAAAGTTGCATATATGAAATTACCCCTCCAATTATTCATTTAAAATTCTTTCTGTAATTTACCTTGCCAACTTTTTGGATACTTCCAAACAGCTTACTGAGGAAAACTCACCCGTGTTTGTTGCGCAAAAATTTGTTATTATAGCACAAACTGGTATGGAAAAGAGATATGTTTCAACAGCAAAGGTGACCATTACTCTTATGCTCGAACTTGTCCAACATGTTAATGATAAAAATAGAAAAGAGATCAAAACCACAAAAATAAAAGAGTGTTTAAATCTGAAGGGTAGATGACAGGTTTTATCTCGTACATCTCCAGCAAGTGTTAGCTAAACAACTGCTGTTAAAACAGTAGCAAAAAAACTAACGTTTTTTCATTTCCCCTACTAAGATTAACACTAAACTAGAAACAAAGTCATAATCTCGTTATACTGTGAATAAGAGCTCTATCTGCAAAATCTTAAGCTATAAAGGACTTTGAATTCAAAGGAGAGATTTCGTAGGTCTTCTATAAGTGTTCGTAAGTCTTTATCTGCGGAAGCTTTTGCTGTAGCATTTCATCCTTTGAGCGACGATAATTAGAGCGAGGCATTGACAGAAAACGCGTTATTAAGCTCAGGGAAAGAAGCTTTTAACTATGAATAAACGTTTACTTTGTTCATTGAAATTGCCAGCGTTTGTTTTTCATTTTGATGACATCAAATCTTTATATTCAGCTTATAAAACACCATGTACAGCAATTGAGGAAACTTCTGAAGTCTATTAATGATATTTCCGTGAGTGTGTTTAACTGCCTTAGAAAAAAATCATTGCTAATGGTATTTACATCAAATAGTTATTTCAGCACTGTTCATCCGTTTAATACTATGCTACAGGATATACCTATAAGAATTTATGATCCATTTTTCATTACTATCTGTAGTTAATTTGCATTTACTATTACACGATATCATTCGACTAGAAGAACTCGATGAATTAATAGATCCACTGGGTATTCTATTGCCAGATACTTTAAGAATTACACACAAATCATTTGAACGGTAATAACTCTCTGCGGGGAAGAAATGATACAAATTGCCGAAATTGTCATGTGGAACAGCTGATTTCAGACAACTGTATCTGTCTTTTAAGCACCTATAAAAAATGTATTTCTACATAAACGCAAGAACCTTTCATTCACTACATCTTGCTATTTAATCTTCATTACTATGGGTAATAATAAATTTAAATGTAAGAAATGATCTGCACAACAGCGATTGTTTTCCTCTGGTCATCTCCCAAACTAGAGGTAGAGTACGAAACTTTTGTCGATTGTCAGTGATTTCTGGCAATGTTTCCAGTCAAATATACAATGGCATATAATAAATATATCACATTATTAAGGATTAGATAAAAGAAATAATTACATTCAGAAGTAGCATTATTTACTTATTAGCATTATTGCTCTACTTTCCCTTTCCATTCTATTAAAAACAATAACCTATAATTATAAAATATGTCCTAATTATTTATTTACAAATAATGTCAATTGATTTAAAATTAAAGTTTCTTAATATGGTTTTTACTCTCTCTAGTATTAAAACTCTTGCTTTTTTACACGTATTATACAGAACACATAATTATACAATCAACTTAGGAAGCAAAGGTATAATTCTATTTTGGTGTCCATTGGTGAAGACTTTTTCACCAAATCACTTAACAAAAAGTTAGGTAAGAGAAATACTTAATTCTCTAAAAAACCATATTGTTATTTTTAAAACAACTGGTCATTTACCAAATACCGGAATCTATAATAATCAAAAAAAAAAAAAAGTCAACATAGTAACAATAAACATCAGCAATTAAGGAAGTGCAAAATTCAAACAAGTTCACTCAATCTCAAAAAATAGAATTCCTTGGAATTTTAGCAAATTGTTGTTTCATAGTATTTTGTCAATTATACGTCACAAGTCAGACGTTTCCGAAATTTCTTTATAAGTTGCTTATATAGACGGAAAATTGATAACCAATATTACTGTTACTTGTATTCTTGCTCTTCAAAGAAGCATTAAAATATGTTTTAAGTGGCTTAAGACTGTAAAAAAGCTAAAATATAATTTATTCTATATAACAAGAACAATGCTCATAACAAAGAAAAACTCTTTCAGGATCAATCGACCAAATATTAGAAATAGGAAAATGAAAAATTAGACCTAACTGTCATGACGTTTTATACAAGAAAATTGATTGAAATCGATAAGAATATAGGATAGCAGAACGTAGCAAAAAACAGTACGCAAACAGAGGCAACATTAATATCCGATCACCAACTGCATTTTCAAGCATTTTGAAAATAAAGATTGTAATTTGTATTCAATCTAAAAATAACAAGACCGAATTCCATGCTAAATAAACATTTCTAACAACAACTAAATTTATTGTCTGTCACATTCCATAACAAGACATTTTAAAAATAAACAACACGAAAAGGAATTCTTAGTTAATATATTTTAGAAAATATAACCCATTACTATAATAAGACAATTTTATATATTTGCTAAATAGATTTAAATATATGAAAAACCAGCGGGAAGAAACCTAATTATTGTATTTGCTACCTAAGTAAATTAAAATGATTGAAAATATTAAAAATATTAACTATTATGTTAATTTAAAATAACAATAATCATTAAAATATGATAACTACATATTTTTTTTAGTTTTGTAAATAAATTTAATATTTCAATTTAAAAAATGAAAGAAATTAATTAATTTTTACTTATTAATTTAAACAGAGACACCATTAAATAATAACAAAATTTTAATCCGTCTGTTGGAATTACTGACATAAGCCCTAAAAATTTCATTCTTTATTTGTGTAATAGAAATTTGTAATTCGAAATATATAAAAAATATTCTATAACTACACGTATGTAAATTTTATTTACTTTGGATTTATTCTGAAATGTAAAAAAAAAATATATAACGAGCATTAAACGTCAATATAATGGATATTAAAACATATTTTAATTTAATTATCATTTTAGACATCATTAATTAATTCAACAAAACCTTGAGCAATATTAATACAAATATATTATTAATTAAAAATTTATTAATATAATTAAATATGAAACTAAGCTGAGTTCTATAGAACATCCTTAAATATTTCTAGAAAATTTATGGATGATTAACATACAAACAAGTAGAGGGACGATAAATCAAAATATGAGAATTAAAAAATAGTGTAAATAATTCATTAAATAAGAATAAATAATTATCAAAACTATGATCCTACAATATTTTCTGTTTCAGAATAGAAAAAAGCCTTATTTTCTAAAAATTAAACAAATAGTAATTTTCTACCTATTCTTTGTTTAATTTACCACATTTCTACTTACTATTTGTTATTTTCTAAAAATAACATAGGTAGAAAAGGCGGTAAAAATATTAGCTCAACTATTGTTATTATTACCTGCAATGATGATGATCACAATGAGATTTCTCCAAACAAGCTAATTGGTAATAATAAGTTACGACAGTCACACATATTCGTAATTATGTTCATACTTTAACGGAACAGTTATTCTTGAACATAATAATATTGCAGAAATGAAACAGCATATTATATTAAAGAAAATCAAGTCTTACGAAAAATCATTCATCACCAATAACATAAAACCAAGTTTTACAATCTAATCCCTCAAAAAATGTTAACTACCAAATCTCTTTTATATATATATATATATATATATATATATATATATATATATATATAT
>JAPDSC010085771.1:0-19263 GCA_026290005.1 Latrodectus geometricus | reverse complement strand
CCGGCAAGGAGACAGGATTGAGATTAAGAAGCTTCTGAGGATGTTGACGTGGACTTCCTCTACTTTTCAAAGAAAAAACGGTAACTCTATCTCTAGATGATTGTTGATAAGGCTTCAACATATTGGTATGATAAGTACCGAGTACTTGATCAGGGATAGCAGGATCTTCAACATCATACGTATTTGGTGATTTTTTGTCAGTATAATATAAGGTCCTTCATGCTTGGGCATAAATTTTTTACTGTTTTGCTTTTGGACTTGCTTATGGGATGTAAAGTGATCTAAACTTTATCGCCTGGTTGAAAATAAACGGGTCAATGCTTCTTGTGAAAGTACTCCTTTCTAGCATCTTGTTTTTCCTCTACGCGTTCTCTAATTATGGGTGTAAGTTGTGCAAATTCTTTCAAGTATGGAGTTATTTCTGCGATAAAGTTAACGTTATGAATAACAGCTCTAATATCATGATAGACATCATCTGAGGTTGGAAGCTCTCTTCCGAAATGAAGGTAGGCCACCGTATGACCTGTAGAATCACATTTTGCGGTGTTTTAAGCAAAACGTATCATGGGTAGTTTGTCCTCCCAAGTATCATGTGAGTCACCAACTAGAATTGCCAGTTTGGGTATTAGGTCTCGATTTTTCCGTTCAGCAGGATTTGCTTGAGGATGATATAAAGCTATAAGTTCTTGCTTAATATCCAGGATGTTGCAAGTTTGTTGCATTACAGCACTGACAAATTATACACCATTGTCACTGATTAGCCTTCTAGGTAAGCCATAACGTAAAAACACTACCTCTATCAATATTTTAGAACAATTAATAGCTGTAGCATCTTTTAGTGCAAAAAGTTCGACTCATCTTGTACTGGTATCTTAAACAAGAAAAATCCATCTTTTCAAAGTTGGGGTCTCTGGGAGAGGACCAAACAAGTGTATCGCCAGCGTCTCAAATCTTTGTGAGTAAATAGGTGTTCTGAGTAATCCAGCAGGTTTCTCATTGGTAGGTTTGCACCGATTACATTCAGCACAATTTTTCGCGTATTCGCGATAAGCTTTCTCATACCAGGGAAGAAATATCTAGAAGAAATTTTTTGATATGTATTCTTAGCTCCACAATGTCCTGCAGTGGGAGAATCATGATATTGCTGTAGTACTCGTTCTCGCTCATGACAAGGGACAACTAGCTATGATTCGTCTGATTCTATTTCAAGTGAATATCGATATAGTATTCCCTGATTCATCAGATAAGCTCTACTTGTTCAGTTTACATAATTTTCATCTTTCCGTCCACTTTCGAAGCAGTCTATAATCTTTCTTACCTCCTCAGACTTTAATTATTCTTCACGAATGTCTTTAGATTTCCGGGACGGTAAATCTATGGAAACGGTGTTTAATTTACAAACAAATTTCTCCGTTGTATCAAATGGTCTGGACAGAAGATCTGCAATTACATTAGATAATATAGGAGTATAAAGAATCTACGGGTGATATGAATGGATTTGAAGAGCCCATCGAGCCAAGCTTCCGGATGGCAAATTAATACTCATAAGCCACTTCGAGGGCTGATCTGATGCAGTAATGATTTCTTGATTTTCCACATAACCGCAAAACTTCTCATCAGCCCATACTACCGCTAAAGTTTATCTTTCGGTAGTGGAATAAATTCTGTCTGCCGAATTAAGTAGTAGACTGGCATACTCAATCACATGTTCTTCCGAGTTTTCTCCTTGGATAAGGACTGCTCCTAGAGAGTAATTACTGGCATCAGTTCTTATAATGAGTGGTTTAGATCCATCTGGCTGATACAACACAGGTGGCGAGATCAACCGTCGTTTTAACTCTTCAAATGCTTTCTGTTCTATACCACCCCATGTCCATTGTTTATTCTTTTTAGTTAAGTCACTAAGGGGCCTAGCAACTTCAGAAAAATGTAGGACATATCTCCGGAACAAGTCTGCAGGAAGGAAGGAATTTCTTTAGCGTATTTTGGTGTTGGAATTTTTTGAATAGAAGATACTTTGTCAGCATCCACTTCTACACCTTTTTCAGTTATCCATTGACCTAAATATTTCACTCTGTCACAAGAATTAACTTAATTTCAAAATAGAAGTCTTTCCATGTTGCTTCTGGACTTTTCTTATGTTGCGAGAACATCTACCGAAACCTATCTGATGTAAGTCTATAACGCTTCAAAAGCATCTCTTTCACTTTTGAGTAATCTTTAATATCTTCTTCATTTTCTCTTGCAGTTAATTGAATTATTTGGGCTGGCAATGAGCCTATCAAGTATGGCATCCAATTTATTTCAGGTATATTCACCAATTTTAATTGACGTTCAAATACTGTCAAAAAGAGACCTATTTCATCTTTAATTGGATTAAATTTTGGGAGAATTCGATTTAGGTCCCAACTTGTTTTCTCTGTATCTCTTGGTGGAACAGTGGCAGTGGAAAGGGATACATTCTGAGCTTCCACTTGAAGTTTTAAACGTTGCAATTCATACGCTATTTCTTTTTCAATAGTTCCTCTTCTTTTTCTCTGGTTAGTTTTTCTAACTTAGCAGCTTCTTGCTGGGCAATTCTTTAGAATTCAGCTTGTTTTTTATTTTCAAGCCGTTCCTCTATTATATTAGTAAGCATATTTTTCACTAAATCTTCTTCATAATCCCTTGATTTTATTATAATATCTTTCAGTTGTATTACTTTTAGATCGTCTGCTATTTCCAATGCCATTTCTGTACAGAGGTTTCTCAAATCCTCCTTTTTCCCTTTTCCAAGGAATAACTTTTTATGCATTTTTTTTCCCAGCAGATTTAAAATATTGTTTATTTTTTTTAATATGTGGTTCCTTATTTTAGTTATAACACAGTTTAAACGCTATCAATCTTAAATGTTATGTAAAGAGTAGTATGTTACAATCAGTCTTAAGTATTATGCGAAAACCCATTTATATTAAATATAAGTGAACTTAAACCTATTATTATTTATTCAAACATTTATTAAACATAAAAATTGACTCTTTTATTATTGTAAATAAGCATTAAATATTCATATCATATTCACCATCATAATATAATTAAACCAATTTTATTATATTAATCTCACTAAATTTATAAGAAATTACTCTTATTATATATTTCAAAATAAACAAAACCATAACAAAATATTTCAAAATTTTACCATGAAGCTTTTAAGTTCGTTTCATTAACTTTTATTTCTTTACAGTTTTCAGTTTATATGGTTATATATATACATCAATTCTTATTCCTTTTAACAAAATATTAATAATTATTTTGTTATCTTAATATATCCCTTAAATATAATTGGAAAAACAAAACATTTTATTTGTTTATTCAATGAAACCAATAATTAAAATAATAAAACTCAAAGATACTAAAGAGAAAGTGAATGACGAAAAATTAAAAATAAGCATTAATATACACTAAACTCATAGCACTCATAAATATTGAAAGGTTAGACATTGAGATGCCTATATGTGAAAGACAAAACAATGGGCATTTGTGATGCCTTGTTTCCTGTTTTAATTCAAAACAAAAGTATCGTGTCATGAAAAATACACTGTCACACTGTAAAGGAGATATTTTCAAATATAATATTAAGAATTAACAATTTTACTTATTATTCATTAAGTTCTTTACATAATTCACATACAATAATACTTCAAATATAATAATAAAATAAATGTTTCTTTTAATTAAATATTTTAATATCAAATATTACGCATTTAAGAAAAATATGAAACATATCTACCAAATCAAACTAACAACTATCGCAAATAATAAGATTGTTCTAAATCGAATAAACATGTTATACTCATCAAGAACTCTATATCTTCTACTGAATATAGCTGCAAGAATACTGATGGATACGAAGAAATCTCTATTATTATCGAATTAAATGAAAATAAAAGGTTTAAAATAACCGCAATGTACAACCCCCCAGAGAGGCCCATCACGGAAAATGACATAAAACATCTTTTCCCCGTTGGAATAGAAACTATTGTTCTTGGTGACCTAAATTCAAAAAATACCAGTTGGAATTGCCGTGCTGCCAATAGAAATGGGAAAGCACTGGGATCTTTAATTCTGAAACATAGCCTGAAAATTACTGCCCCAACTGAACCAACTTACTACTCAACTTTTGCTCAACGTAGACCGGATATTTTAGATATTGCAATCCCTAACACATCTTTGACCACTGCTGCTGATGTGATAAATGACTTATCTTCGGACCATCTACCTATCATTATATCTGTAGGAATGAATATAAATGTGATTGAAAAAGAAGTTAACAACAGAAGTAACAAAACAAATTGGAATCTTTTTAGAGATATACTTATTAAAACTGAAATTGATTTAATTACAACATGTGAATGCGAGGCTATTGAAAAGCAAATTGAAAATTTGAATAAAAATATCATTAAAGCACATGAGGAAGCTTCCATCAAAATCTAATCCATCAACAACTTCAATATCTTGCCTAAAGAAATTAAAGAAAAAATTAAAATTAAGAATAAAATGAGGAAAATGTATAGAAAAACTTTTTGATCCTAACATTAAAACTATCATTAATAAACTTCAAAAAGAAATTAGAGATGAATGCAACGAACACAAAAATAAAACCTGGGAGGAAAAACTTAATAACATGGAAGATGACTACAATAACATGTGGCAGATGGTTAAAAGAATTAAAAATTGCAAACAAATAAGTAAACCTATTCAAGGCGAAAATGGCCTGGTATACACGAACAAAGAAAAAGCTGAAGCTTTCGCTTGTGCAATGCAGAAACAATTCACTACTAATGAGGATAACACAAATAAAGAATTTGAAAAAGAAATCATTGAAAATGTCAATAACAGCCTTAAAGAAAAGAATGACGACTCCGATATTGAGCTGACAAATACAGAAGAAATTCACTATATTATAAAAAATCTGAAAACTAAAAAAGCAGCGGGAAATGACAAAATCAATAATAAAATGATCAAAAATTTACCGGGTAATATCATCAACAACATTGTTGACATCTTTAATAATTGCATCAAACTATCCTACTACCCCCAAATCTGGAAAGAGGCTAATATTATTTTAATGCAAAAACCACATAAAAACCCCCTGCTGACTAGCAGTTACAGACCTATTAGCCTGCTGCCTTCACTTGGGAAAATCTATGAAAAAGTCATTTATAATAGATTGAAAAATTACTTTGACAAGCTGCCTGAACAGCAATATGGTTTTAAGAAAGATCTAAGTACTGTCAAACAGCTAATAAGAATTCTGGAATTTGTTGGACATGGCCTTTATCAAAAACAAAAATCTGCCTTTTTAATGCTCGACGAAGCAAAAGCATTTGACAGGATTTGGCATATTGGACTAATCTACAAACTTCTTCAAATTAATATGAACAAAAACCTAGTGACACTTATTAAAAATTACTTGAATAACAGAAATTTTATCGTGAAATATAGTAATGAGCAGTCTACTAGAAGAAAAATCGAGGCAGGGGTATCTCAAGGCAGTGTACTAGGCCCTATTTTATATCTGTTCTTTACAATTGATTTCCCCATTGACAAAGAAGATTTTAACAGTACTACTGCCTTTTTTGTGGATGATACTGGCATTGTTGTAAAATCTAAATCTGCTGGTAATGCAATACACAAAATGAAAAATAAAATTAATAATATCGAAAAGTGGTGCAAAAACTGGAAAATGGCTATTAATGGAACAAAATCTAATCTCATTTTAATAAGACCCAGCGGTACTAAATTACGAAATTATGGCGAGCTTAAAATTTTCAACAAAAAAATTCCTGAAGTTGACTCAGCTACATACTTAGGATTGACTATTCATAAAAATCTTAACTGGAATAAAGAAAGTCATTAACAAAGCAACAAATGCCTACTTTAGACTTAGACCTCTTATAGGAAGCTACAGTGAATTGAGTATTAAAGTCAAAAAACTTTTATATACTACTATGATTAGACCCATCATTACCTATGCTTCACCTGCCTGGTGCACTATTAACAACACGCAAATAAAGCAACTCAATAGCTTTTAGAATAAAATCCTCAGATACATGCTTGGTGCACCCTACTATATCAAAAATAGCATCATTCATAATGACCTTAAAATCGATACGCTCTACCAACATATATCTAAATTGAATATTAAATTTTACAACGACGCTGTAAAATGTGAAACGGCTGGATTCAACAAAATTTTCAATTGTGTAAACACAAATGAGAAGAAAAAATATAGACCAATTGATGCTCACTTCAACAGTGATGCTGTTATTTCAAAACACTCCAACATTCAGATTTGACTACCCAGATTTGACTTGTAAATAATTACCCGATTAAAATCTGTATATATGTACATAGTAAAGTTTTAAAATCACTCATTTTTATTCTAACAAAAAAAAAAAAAAAAACTAACACTTTATGCTAGTTTAAGTTACTAATCAATTTATTCTGTTTATTATTCCTACTAACATGTGTTTAATATTGATTGTGTTACTAACACTAAATTTTTTTGTACTCGGATTTTATTATTGTACTCTGTTTTCATCGATTACTCTATTTTTCAGATAGACTCTCGTCTAATTATTCTCTTTCCTGTCATTGCAATCTGCCATAACCTCTCTTCTTCTATTCTTTTACTTGTTTCTCCTTCTTTCGTGGTTTGTCAGACCTGACCACACCCTCCTCAGTAGCTCTGCCTACCTATTTCATCTTCTAGACATGCCATTGGCTTCTATGCACTACATCAGCTGAAGGAGAAAAAACGGCTTCACCGTTGATGCTCTGTTCAATGCTCAAAACTTCAGAATAAACATATAATAATAACACTTTGTAACTACTTATGAGTCACCATGCAAGCACTCAATCTGGTAGTACTTATTCTTTTATTCATCGTTGTAACCCTGCATAGAACTTTAAGTGTAATTTTAGGTTATACCCTTGTTATTAAAAGAGGTCAACGGACACCTCGTCACCACATCTTCGACCAACGAGAAATAATAACACTTCTATCAAACACAACTTGCGTTACTTATAAAGAAACTTATTATACTGTTTTCTATTATTTCTCTCTCTCTCTCACACACACAAGAGCCTAAACATTAACACTCATCAATTACGGTTGTAATTCTTAAGAGTAAATCATGGGAGATTAAAATATATAAAAATAGCAACTTATATGAAATTTTCAAATCTCCAGATGATTTGGACGAGATCTGAACAACAATTGATATCAACAATCTCGGATGATGAAAACAACTATCTCGGATGAGATTATATTAGTTTGGAGAAAATTTAATCCATTATTTTTTCGGTAGACGTCTGTAGTGATCGATATCTCGTGAGGTATCTATCAATCAATTTCAGTTTTATGCTCGTTGGAAAGGTGACATTTGACACTAAAATATTCTCTGGTGGTTTTTTGTTTGATTCATTCAGTAATGAGTACAAGGTTTTAAAAATAGAAGACAACAAACAGAAAATTCGATACATTTTAGTTTTTCTTTTATAATGGCGAAAATGCTAACCAAGTGGCTAAAATTGTGAAAGGTGTTTATCGTCCTATGTATGACTGTAACAACATGTTACGCACAATTTTGGTTTCGTCGATTCCGTTTGGGTATTTGGATGCTAAATATGCACCTCGCATGGATACAACATCGTCGAGAATGTCAATAAAATATCAAAAATTATCAAACTTGGCAGCATGTCAGCAGTCGTAGCTTCGCACATGACCTAAAAATCTACCTGAAAGCTGTTTTAAACTTTTTTACAAAGTGAATCCAAAAGAAGTTATATAAAGTTCACGTAAAAATAAGGAATTTCTTTTTCCCCAACCTAATATTTCCACGAAACTATATAACACAACACATCAGGAGGTATCCTATAAAAATTTCTGTGTTACCCTCCAACAACAAAATTTAATTCTGGGTAGGTTTTTTTTTTTTTTTTTTTTATAAAAAACACCGAAAAGAAATTTGAACTCGGGTGATACGTTGGGCATCCATTATTTTATTCAAGCATTAATCTGGTTTAATAGGAAAAAGAAATGAATTCCTTAAATAGACAAAAGTAATTTATTACCATTTAATATACAAGTTGAGCACAACACAGATCTATATACTACAAATAAAAGAAAATTAAGTCTAAACATAAAGGGAAAAGGGTTAATATAAGAGTCATATTAATATATGTCTCATTCCTATGGTTGCTGGTGATGGACTGACTTCCTTGTTGATGACGTCAAGGGTGTTGCTGAGATAGGGGGCGCTATACTTGTCTTTTATTTGTATTTAAGTTATTTTCCTATTTCCCATCCAAGGAAAACTAACTAATTTTAAAATCAAAACTAAAAGCCAGTTTTGACATTTAGTTTTGAAATCGAAGAAAATTTCATGTTAGTTTTCTTTTCCTAATATTGATGAATCTTCAGAAGTGACAATACACGAGAGTTTTGACTTTTGGTAGAGTTTTGACATTTTGATTTATATTAGGAAAAATGAATTAAAAAAGTTAAAATTGTACGCAAAGAAATAAAGAGCTTTTCCTAAGTGCTTTCTAAAACCCAAAAAATCGTAAAAGATAAATTTTTTCAATAGAATTTTTCAAACCTTTTGGTATTACCCACTTTTGATAAGAAATGTTCGTGAAATTTCTTTTTAAGTATAATTTTCCCGTTAATAGTATTTCAAATTACTTTTGTATTATATTTTTATTAACATTTAAAAAATATTTTCTATTAATCAATTAAAAAATCCAAAAAGTATTTTAAAATAATATCATATATTTTCTTTGAAAATTGGAAATATTCTAATTATATATTGCTTAAAAATAAGGTCGGTAACACCATTATTATTTGCCGCAATATGTTTTAATGAAGTGACAAATTGGTGTATACTTACATACTAGTTCTGTATCCATCATTCTTACCAAGCAATCGCATTAAGTTTTATAATATTTGTTGATTAAAGTGTGTATATAAAGTGTATTTACTTTATTTATAAAACAGCAACACACAGTATACTTACCTACAAACAGTATATAGTTAAAATAAAAGATACACTTTGGATTTTCTTCTTATATGAAGAAATTACGGAAATAGCTAAATCTACAGTCCAATTTCTTACCAATATTAATATAAAATTTATTCCTATACATAAATTTTCATTTTTCTTGCTTTGCATGGATAATTCTCGCCTCTTAAACACAATTCGTAACGAGGGGTTTGTTGTAATATCTTTATTGCAATATGATTCCTCGAAATTTAATTGATCTGGGTAAGGTTGTGTCCAAGCATGGCTAGCGCCCTTGAAATCTTATCTTTCGAATGGTTGTTTTGGAATTTCGAGTCCAGTCTCAGTGATTCACTCGTAACATTCGAAGAATTCAAGCGGTTATAAAAATAATTCTGTGATCACTCGCACAAAGTTTTTAAGCATATTCATCACAATGTATATTAATTAAAATTCTAAATCTGAGAAAATACGCTTTCAAACATTCATATAGTATTTCGAACATGTTCTGATATATATTAATTCCCCCTTTTCCAGAACTTGAAAATGCTCATAAATTATACCTTACAATAATTTAATAAAAAGATTATTTTAACTAGTGATGTTTTCGCAGACAATATTATAAACAATTATTAAAGAATGTAAACATGTTTTTTCAACGCAATGCATGAATTTCTCATAAATTTCAATTTAATACTTGTGATTTATTATATTCTATTGTTATATTCTATTATTATTATATGTATTATATTGTTAATTGTCTAGTATAGTTACATTGTTTTTGCAAATACTTTATTTAGAAATTACTTTATTAGAAATTATAATTTCAATAAAAGTTTAAAATAACTAAATAACTGTATTATCAGAAGCAACTAATTATAATATGAATAAATGGGATTAACAGTGTAATGAAATTTCTTGGGGGATGGTTTTATATCATTATTTTTTTTTCATTATAATAAAGTGTTTCTCGTGAGAAATTTTTATTTATAAAAAATTTATACAAATTTTATAACATTTCTACCGCACATTAATAAATAATTTCATATTACCATTACATGATATATAAGAGTTTCTGGAACAGCAAGAGAATTTTTTGCTGTACTTTGATTTGTTCGTACTCTGGAATTCTTAGATTATTCACCGCTGATGTATTCCACATTTAACATGCGTAAGCCATTATTGATCAGAAATATGTTTTATAAATGATTATTCACTTTTCAAGTACATACATTAGAATCTTCAAGTATATTGAACATTTTTTTTAGTTTTTGTGATCTCAATTTTCGAGTTGAGTCTTTGATAAAGTGTGATTCCAAGATATTTTCTTTTCCCTAGGGTATTTTGTTATTTAACATCATTGTGGTTTCACAATTATTAACATTTATTGTGAAGAAAACTGAGGTTATTTTATTTTATCTTATGTGTTAATTGCTTATTCGTCATACCAGGCATCTGGTTTTGACATCGAAAAGTTATATGATAGTGTTTATTTATTTATTTATTTTATTTATTTATTTATTTATTTTTTTATAGTATTGCTGAATCATTGGAAGAAACAAAATATGAGATTGTTAACATTTGATATGCCTTTGATTCGTTGATTTTTCGTTGATGAATTCATCATATGGATTTTTCGTTGATGACAGGCGTAAAATATGATTGAGCTGAATCATATTTAATAAAGCTTCTTTTTTGATTGATAATCAGGTACATATATTAGATCATCGTCTGTTATGAAATTCTCTTTTAATTTGTGATATTTTAAGAATCAGTTAATTTACATCCAAATGTATTTAGTTGCTAAACATCATTGTGGTTTCACGTATATTAACTTTTCTTGTGAAGAGAAAACTGCTTTTCTTTAATTTGTGTTTAAGTTATTTTCACGTTCACGTTCTCGTTGGTCGAAGATGTGGTGACTAGGTGTCCAGCGGGAGCCGTTGACCTCTTTTAATAACAAGGGTATAACCTAAAATTACACTTAAAGATCTATGCATGGTTACAACGATGAATAAAAGAATAAGTACTCCCAGATTGAGTGCTTGCATGGTGACTCATAAGTAGTTACAGGAGGTAGTTACAAGAAATTAAGACACTGAGATATATACAAAATAAATGATAAAATATATACAAAATCAGCAAAATCAAAGGAAATAGAAGAGCAGTCCCAAATTTATTGCCAATAAAGTAATGAACCTAAATGTTTGGGCAAAGTGCCCGTTGCAGTTAAGAAAACAATTTAGCAGCTCTAACAATCGGCCCCGGAGACGAGAGCTCCACCCACTCCTGGATATAAACAAATGTTTGTAACAAACGGGAGGGAGGGGGGGCTATCACTGTGAAATTAGGGTTTGGGAAGAGAGATAATTATTCAGTTGTGGGGGTGATCCTGAGGACGGCTCTGGGTCTGTGAAAATGTATTAATTCATATGAATTATAGATGTCAATTTTTTGAATTTCAGAATTATTTATGTTATAGAGTTTATTGTAAACCCTGAATGAAAAATGCTTGATGTAATTTATTAGAGTCAGCATCCCTAAGTTTTTATGAATGAGTTGATTCCTGAAGTAGGGCTCGAATTTTAAAATAAGCCTGAGTAATTTATTCTGCTTGCGTTCGATGATGGATAAGTTCATCATACATGCTCCACCCCAGATCGGTGCTGCGTAAGTTATTATCGGTCTTAGGTAAGACTTGTAGATCGGGAGCTTATTACTAAGGGACAAATTCGAGTTTAGGCTATAAATGATAAGAGGGTTTTTGTAGCTCCAATGAATTTGTTTCTGATATCAGTAATATGTAGCTTCCAAGTCAGTCTTTTATCGAGTTTAACTCCCAGATATGTGATGTCAGTTTTCTATTTTATCTTTTCACATGCAATTTGGATGTTACGGACCTGATGTTTGGGTCCGGAAGCAAGAACGGCAATGTCACCCCTGATGTATTCCACATTTGACATGCATGAGTCATTATTGATCAGAATTATATTTTATAAATGAGTATTAACTCTTCAAGTACATACATTAGAATCTTCAAGTATATTGATTTTTTATTTTTTTTTTTATTTTTATTTATTTATTTTTTTTTTTTTGAGTTTTGTGATATCAATTTTCGAGGTGAGTCTGATCAAGTGTGATCGGAAAAAATCATCGGAGGAGACAAAACATGAGATTGCTGACGTTTGGTATGCCATTGATTCATTTGATGGCTTATAGTTTGTGTAGAATTCTTAGATTATTTTCCGTTTTTGTTTACATTATTTGACATGCGTAAGTTATTATTCACCGGAATCATATTTTATAAAGCTGTTTATAATTCATAATCAGGTACATGTATTGCATCTTCAACTATAATGAAATTTCCTATTAATTTCAATGATATTTTACGAATCCCTTATTTTTCGTCCAAGTGTATTTGGTTGCTTAACGTCATTGTGATTTTACATTTATTAACTTTTCTTGTGAAGAGAAAACTACTTGTGTAGCATTTATCTGGTTGCATTGGAAAAAGATATAAATACCTTAAATAGTTCAAAAGTAATTTATTACCATTTAATATACAAGTTGAGAACAACACAGATCTATATACAACAAATAAAACAAAATTAAATCTAAACATAAAGGGAAAATGGTTAACATAAGAGTCATATTAATATATGTCTCACTCCTATGGCAGCTGGAGAGGGGCTGACTTTCTTGTTGATGACGTCATGGGTGTTGTTGCGATAGGGGGCTCTATAGACTCCCCCTCTGGCTCTGCCGACGTCCCGGCAAGGAGACAGGATTGAGATTAAGAAGCTTCTGAGGATGTTGACGTGGACTTCCTCTACTTTTCAAAGAAAAAACGGTAACTCTATCTCTAGATGATTGTTGATAAGGCTTCAACATATTGGTATGATAAGTACCGAGTACTTGATCAGGGATAGCAGGATCTTCAACATCATACGTATTTGGTGATTTTTTGTCAGTATAATATAAGGTCCTTCATGCTTGGGCATAAATTTTTTACTGTTTTGCTTTTGGACTTGCTTATGGGATGTAAAGTGATCTAAACTTTATCGCCTGGTTGAAAATAAACGGGTCAATGCTTCTTGTGAAAGTACTCCTTTCTAGCATCTTGTTTTTCCTCTACGCGTTCTCTAATTATGGGTGTAAGTTGTGCAAATTCTTTCAAGTATGGAGTTATTTCTGCGATAAAGTTAACGTTATGAATAACAGCTCTAATATCATGATAGACATCATCTGAGGTTGGAAGCTCTCTTCCGAAATGAAGGTAGGCCACCGTATGACCTGTAGAATCACATTTTGCGGTGTTTTAAGCAAAACGTATCATGGGTAGTTTGTCCTCCCAAGTATCATGTGAGTCACCAACTAGAATTGCCAGTTTGGGTATTAGGTCTCGATTTTTCCGTTCAGCAGGATTTGCTTGAGGATGATATAAAGCTATAAGTTCTT
Organism: Latrodectus geometricus; assembly: GCA_026290005.1. Classification (NCBI taxonomy): domain Eukaryota; kingdom Metazoa; phylum Arthropoda; class Arachnida; order Araneae; family Theridiidae; genus Latrodectus; species Latrodectus geometricus. Next base: position 5,758 of record JAPDSC010085771.1, on the reverse strand, counting down.
GCTTAATATCCAGGATGTTGCAAGTTTGTTGCATTACAGCACTGACAAATTATACACCATTGTCACTGATTAGCCTTCTAGGTAAGCCATAACGTAAAAACACTACCTCTATCAATATTTTAGAACAATTAATAGCTGTAGCATCTTTTAGTGCAAAAAGTTCGACTCATCTTGTACTGGTATCTTAAACAAGAAAAATCCATCTTTTCAAAGTTGGGGTCTCTGGGAGAGGACCAAACAAGTGTATCGCCAGCGTCTCAAATCTTTGTGAGTAAATAGGTGTTCTGAGTAATCCAGCAGGTTTCTCATTGGTAGGTTTGCACCGATTACATTCAGCACAATTTTTCGCGTATTCGCGATAAGCTTTCTCATACCAGGGAAGAAATATCTAGAAGAAATTTTTTGATATGTATTCTTAGCTCCACAATGTCCTGCAGTGGGAGAATCATGATATTGCTGTAGTACTCGTTCTCGCTCATGACAAGGGACAACTAGCTATGATTCGTCTGATTCTATTTCAAGTGAATATCGATATAGTATTCCCTGATTCATCAGATAAGCTCTACTTGTTCAGTTTACATAATTTTCATCTTTCCGTCCACTTTCGAAGCAGTCTATAATCTTTCTTACCTCCTCAGACTTTAATTATTCTTCACGAATGTCTTTAGATTTCCGGGACGGTAAATCTATGGAAACGGTGTTTAATTTACAAACAAATTTCTCCGTTGTATCAAATGGTCTGGACAGAAGATCTGCAATTACATTAGATAATATAGGAGTATAAAGAATCTACGGGTGATATGAATGGATTTGAAGAGCCCATCGAGCCAAGCTTCCGGATGGCAAATTAATACTCATAAGCCACTTCGAGGGCTGATCTGATGCAGTAATGATTTCTTGATTTTCCACATAACCGCAAAACTTCTCATCAGCCCATACTACCGCTAAAGTTTATCTTTCGGTAGTGGAATAAATTCTGTCTGCCGAATTAAGTAGTAGACTGGCATACTCAATCACATGTTCTTCCGAGTTTTCTCCTTGGATAAGGACTGCTCCTAGAGAGTAATTACTGGCATCAGTTCTTATAATGAGTGGTTTAGATCCATCTGGCTGATACAACACAGGTGGCGAGATCAACCGTCGTTTTAACTCTTCAAATGCTTTCTGTTCTATACCACCCCATGTCCATTGTTTATTCTTTTTAGTTAAGTCACTAAGGGGCCTAGCAACTTCAGAAAAATGTAGGACATATCTCCGGAACAAGTCTGCAGGAAGGAAGGAATTTCTTTAGCGTATTTTGGTGTTGGAATTTTTTGAATAGAAGATACTTTGTCAGCATCCACTTCTACACCTTTTTCAGTTATCCATTGACCTAAATATTTCACTCTGTCACAAGAATTAACTTAATTTCAAAATAGAAGTCTTTCCATGTTGCTTCTGGACTTTTCTTATGTTGCGAGAACATCTACCGAAACCTATCTGATGTAAGTCTATAACGCTTCAAAAGCATCTCTTTCACTTTTGAGTAATCTTTAATATCTTCTTCATTTTCTCTTGCAGTTAATTGAATTATTTGGGCTGGCAATGAGCCTATCAAGTATGGCATCCAATTTATTTCAGGTATATTCACCAATTTTAATTGACGTTCAAATACTGTCAAAAAGAGACCTATTTCATCTTTAATTGGATTAAATTTTGGGAGAATTCGATTTAGGTCCCAACTTGTTTTCTCTGTATCTCTTGGTGGAACAGTGGCAGTGGAAAGGGATACATTCTGAGCTTCCACTTGAAGTTTTAAACGTTGCAATTCATACGCTATTTCTTTTTCAATAGTTCCTCTTCTTTTTCTCTGGTTAGTTTTTCTAACTTAGCAGCTTCTTGCTGGGCAATTCTTTAGAATTCAGCTTGTTTTTTATTTTCAAGCCGTTCCTCTATTATATTAGTAAGCATATTTTTCACTAAATCTTCTTCATAATCCCTTGATTTTATTATAATATCTTTCAGTTGTATTACTTTTAGATCGTCTGCTATTTCCAATGCCATTTCTGTACAGAGGTTTCTCAAATCCTCCTTTTTCCCTTTTCCAAGGAATAACTTTTTATGCATTTTTTTTCCCAGCAGATTTAAAATATTGTTTATTTTTTTTAATATGTGGTTCCTTATTTTAGTTATAACACAGTTTAAACGCTATCAATCTTAAATGTTATGTAAAGAGTAGTATGTTACAATCAGTCTTAAGTATTATGCGAAAACCCATTTATATTAAATATAAGTGAACTTAAACCTATTATTATTTATTCAAACATTTATTAAACATAAAAATTGACTCTTTTATTATTGTAAATAAGCATTAAATATTCATATCATATTCACCATCATAATATAATTAAACCAATTTTATTATATTAATCTCACTAAATTTATAAGAAATTACTCTTATTATATATTTCAAAATAAACAAAACCATAACAAAATATTTCAAAATTTTACCATGAAGCTTTTAAGTTCGTTTCATTAACTTTTATTTCTTTACAGTTTTCAGTTTATATGGTTATATATATACATCAATTCTTATTCCTTTTAACAAAATATTAATAATTATTTTGTTATCTTAATATATCCCTTAAATATAATTGGAAAAACAAAACATTTTATTTGTTTATTCAATGAAACCAATAATTAAAATAATAAAACTCAAAGATACTAAAGAGAAAGTGAATGACGAAAAATTAAAAATAAGCATTAATATACACTAAACTCATAGCACTCATAAATATTGAAAGGTTAGACATTGAGATGCCTATATGTGAAAGACAAAACAATGGGCATTTGTGATGCCTTGTTTCCTGTTTTAATTCAAAACAAAAGTATCGTGTCATGAAAAATACACTGTCACACTGTAAAGGAGATATTTTCAAATATAATATTAAGAATTAACAATTTTACTTATTATTCATTAAGTTCTTTACATAATTCACATACAATAATACTTCAAATATAATAATAAAATAAATGTTTCTTTTAATTAAATATTTTAATATCAAATATTACGCATTTAAGAAAAATATGAAACATATCTACCAAATCAAACTAACAACTATCGCAAATAATAAGATTGTTCTAAATCGAATAAACATGTTATACTCATCAAGAACTCTATATCTTCTACTGAATATAGCTGCAAGAATACTGATGGATACGAAGAAATCTCTATTATTATCGAATTAAATGAAAATAAAAGGTTTAAAATAACCGCAATGTACAACCCCCCAGAGAGGCCCATCACGGAAAATGACATAAAACATCTTTTCCCCGTTGGAATAGAAACTATTGTTCTTGGTGACCTAAATTCAAAAAATACCAGTTGGAATTGCCGTGCTGCCAATAGAAATGGGAAAGCACTGGGATCTTTAATTCTGAAACATAGCCTGAAAATTACTGCCCCAACTGAACCAACTTACTACTCAACTTTTGCTCAACGTAGACCGGATATTTTAGATATTGCAATCCCTAACACATCTTTGACCACTGCTGCTGATGTGATAAATGACTTATCTTCGGACCATCTACCTATCATTATATCTGTAGGAATGAATATAAATGTGATTGAAAAAGAAGTTAACAACAGAAGTAACAAAACAAATTGGAATCTTTTTAGAGATATACTTATTAAAACTGAAATTGATTTAATTACAACATGTGAATGCGAGGCTATTGAAAAGCAAATTGAAAATTTGAATAAAAATATCATTAAAGCACATGAGGAAGCTTCCATCAAAATCTAATCCATCAACAACTTCAATATCTTGCCTAAAGAAATTAAAGAAAAAATTAAAATTAAGAATAAAATGAGGAAAATGTATAGAAAAACTTTTTGATCCTAACATTAAAACTATCATTAATAAACTTCAAAAAGAAATTAGAGATGAATGCAACGAACACAAAAATAAAACCTGGGAGGAAAAACTTAATAACATGGAAGATGACTACAATAACATGTGGCAGATGGTTAAAAGAATTAAAAATTGCAAACAAATAAGTAAACCTATTCAAGGCGAAAATGGCCTGGTATACACGAACAAAGAAAAAGCTGAAGCTTTCGCTTGTGCAATGCAGAAACAATTCACTACTAATGAGGATAACACAAATAAAGAATTTGAAAAAGAAATCATTGAAAATGTCAATAACAGCCTTAAAGAAAAGAATGACGACTCCGATATTGAGCTGACAAATACAGAAGAAATTCACTATATTATAAAAAATCTGAAAACTAAAAAAGCAGCGGGAAATGACAAAATCAATAATAAAATGATCAAAAATTTACCGGGTAATATCATCAACAACATTGTTGACATCTTTAATAATTGCATCAAACTATCCTACTACCCCCAAATCTGGAAAGAGGCTAATATTATTTTAATGCAAAAACCACATAAAAACCCCCTGCTGACTAGCAGTTACAGACCTATTAGCCTGCTGCCTTCACTTGGGAAAATCTATGAAAAAGTCATTTATAATAGATTGAAAAATTACTTTGACAAGCTGCCTGAACAGCAATATGGTTTTAAGAAAGATCTAAGTACTGTCAAACAGCTAATAAGAATTCTGGAATTTGTTGGACATGGCCTTTATCAAAAACAAAAATCTGCCTTTTTAATGCTCGACGAAGCAAAAGCATTTGACAGGATTTGGCATATTGGACTAATCTACAAACTTCTTCAAATTAATATGAACAAAAACCTAGTGACACTTATTAAAAATTACTTGAATAACAGAAATTTTATCGTGAAATATAGTAATGAGCAGTCTACTAGAAGAAAAATCGAGGCAGGGGTATCTCAAGGCAGTGTACTAGGCCCTATTTTATATCTGTTCTTTACAATTGATTTCCCCATTGACAAAGAAGATTTTAACAGTACTACTGCCTTTTTTGTGGATGATACTGGCATTGTTGTAAAATCTAAATCTGCTGGTAATGCAATACACAAAATGAAAAATAAAATTAATAATATCGAAAAGTGGTGCAAAAACTGGAAAATGGCTATTAATGGAACAAAATCTAATCTCATTTTAATAAGACCCAGCGGTACTAAATTACGAAATTATGGCGAGCTTAAAATTTTCAACAAAAAAATTCCTGAAGTTGACTCAGCTACATACTTAGGATTGACTATTCATAAAAATCTTAACTGGAATAAAGAAAGTCATTAACAAAGCAACAAATGCCTACTTTAGACTTAGACCTCTTATAGGAAGCTACAGTGAATTGAGTATTAAAGTCAAAAAACTTTTATATACTACTATGATTAGACCCATCATTACCTATGCTTCACCTGCCTGGTGCACTATTAACAACACGCAAATAAAGCAACTCAATAGCTTTTAGAATAAAATCCTCAGATACATGCTTGGTGCACCCTACTATATCAAAAATAGCATCATTCATAATGACCTTAAAATCGATACGCTCTACCAACATATATCTAAATTGAATATTAAATTTTACAACGACGCTGTAAAATGTGAAACGGCTGGATTCAACAAAATTTTCAATTGTGTAAACACAAATGAGAAGAAAAAATATAGACCAATTGATGCTCACTTCAACAGTGATGCTGTTATTTCAAAACACTCCAACATTCAGATTTGACTACCCAGATTTGACTTGTAAATAATTACCCGATTAAAATCTGTATATATGTACATAGTAAAGTTTTAAAATCACTCATTTTTATTCTAACAAAAAAAAAAAAAAAAA